>JALLBK010001007.1:0-10767 GCA_036940085.1 Discostella pseudostelligera
AGAGGTGCAGTGGCACAGGTGTAGAGGTGCTGGTGCAGAGTTGCAGGTTGCAGGTACAGAGATGGAGGTGCAAAGACTCAGGGATGCCGAGGTTCAGGTTCAGACATGGAGAGGAGCAAGTGCAGGGGTGCAGGTTCAGGTTCAGTGGTGCAGAGGTACAGAGGTTCAGGCACAGAGGCACCAGTGTACTAAAGATACAGGTGCAAGTGCAGAACTGGAGGTGCAGAAGTGCAGGTGAAGGTAAGCAGGTGCAGAGATGCTGGATGTGAAGCGGTGCAGCAGATACAGCATGTGAAGAGGTGCAGAGGCGCAGTGGCACAAGTGCAGAGATGCACCTGAAGAGTTGCAGGGGCAGAGATAGAGATGCAGAGATGCACCAGCAGAGTTTCAGGGTTGCACAGTAGGTTCATAGTTGCAGAGTTGCAGAGGTGCAAAGGTGCAGAGGTGCAGTGGTGCAGAGGTTCATGTACAGGAAGAACCACAGTATGCAAGAAGATGCGATAATTCTTCAAAAATTGCGAGAAAATGTGAGAAGGTGCGCAACAATGGGAGAAGATGCAAGAAATGCAAGAAAATGTGAGAAGGTTTGCAAGAAATGCAAGAAAAAAGTGTGCAAATTTGTGCAATGATGCAAGAAATGCAACAAACGTGAGAAATGTTTGCACGGGCATGTGAGAAGATTCAAGAAGATGTGAGAATGTGTGAGAAGTTCACTTGAAAATTCCCAGGGAATCTGCATCGCGTGGTTCTTCCTCAGGTTCATGTGCAAAGTTGCAGAGGTGCAACTGCAGAGGTGCAGGTGCAGAGGCTGAGGTGAAGAGGTGCAGTAACAGAGATGCAGGAGCAGATGAGGTGCAGCATGTGCAGTGGTGCAGAAGACGAGGTGCGGATGCAGAGACAAAGAAGGTGCAGAGGGTGTGGAGTAGGTGCAAAGTTGCAGAGGTGCAGAGGTGCAGATGTGTAGAGGTGTAGAGGTGTAGAAGCAACCTGACAGGTTCGTAGACAGCTGAAGAGAAAAAATCTACCATGCAGGGATTTGTTTTGATTGCATATTGTCTAAGTGCAAAAAGTTAGATAACATCATGATAAACATAGATCCGAAATCTATTTTTTCATATCTCAAGTATTGAAGGAGTTGTGGGTCAAAAACGATATCTGCCCGCCCCAGCCCCAAACTGCCCAACCTGACTAATTTCGTCAGAGTACAAACAGTACTAGATCTACGTAGCCTCTACATAGGAATTACACTGCTTCGTACACAGTAGTATTAGATGCATCATTGCAGATCATTGCCCCTTCCCTTCTTATTGTTATTCATTGTTGTACCCCCTTTCCCCTTGCTGCTCACCCTTGGCATGTTGATCTCTGTCATTTTCCCTTGCCATGAAAGAATCCTCCACAAGAGCTTGAAGCTCTCCTTGTCTCATCTTTGATAAAGCATGTGGAACTTCAAAGTAATACTTTTTGATAATTCCCCAGCCTGCTTATTGAACAATGAATTTCCCCCTGACTTGAAGCTCTCCTTGTCTCATCTTTGATAAAGCATGTGGAACTTCAAAGTAATATTTCAGGAGCAGCTTCAGTTTGGGAACCGACAAGCTGCAAAGATGCTCCACACCTTTGCCAATATCCTCTGCAAAATCTTCACATACCACCACCTTTTTGCTTTCAAACTCTGCTCTGTCCTGGCTCTTCTTATCTTCCTTTGCCTTTGCATCAGCTTGCCTCTTATCCTTTGTGGCGTCCTTTGCAGCATCCTTGGCAGCTGAGATCGTACCAAGAACACTGGCAAGTTTGTTTGTGTCGACAATGAGATCCAAGCCTTGGCAAGTGTAGGAGCAATCTCGCACCAAGTTTCATTTGTCATGTATGCATTAGGTGTTGCGACAACCAAACTACCAGGTGGGACGCCAGCGAAATTGCGCTCCAAGTTTCGGAGGGGAGAGTTCTTGTCGATTTCCTTCTGTTTTTTCACAAGGAAGATCCAAGGCCCTGAATCTCCTGCTGCAGAGCCAACGCGAACAATTGTAATGGATTCTCTGTTGTCATCGGTGGTCTTCTCATGTTTTTTTACTTCTGCCGAGCCAACAATTTTGAGACTACCAAGACTACCCATGATACAAGTCTCATCCAAGTTCAACTGGAAGTAATGTTGGAGTTCTTGATAATTGTCAGCTGGCTGGTTAAACAAACGATGATCTTCCCATACAGTTGCAATTGTATTATACCAGCGGAGCTGTTGTTCAATACGAATGCATGCACGCTTGGTAGTTGTTGCTTGCGCCGTTTGGACTCGTCCATAATTCTTCAGCTGTGGAAGTTTCTTCGCGCGGATCAGGTGGTCAAAATGATTCTCACTTGTCTTCTTTTCTGCTCCTGTCAACCTCATAATCAACTGAATCACCTCTTTGCGAGGCATACCATTCTGTGCTTCATCACGGAACTTGATTGTGTTGCCAATGAATTGTTGCATATCTTTGGTTGTAATACTTTTTGATAATTCCCCAGCCTGCTTATTGAACAATGAATTTCCCCCTGAATTGAGACGAGCCGGTGGGGGTGAATGCTTTGCTTGTTCCATCAATTTCCTCTTCCTTGCTGCATAGTCGCGAATTGTTGATTTAGGGAAAATCATCAGTGGCTGGTGAGACAATTCAGCATCGGTAGATGACTGAAACTTGTTATTGGTGATGAAATAATCCACAGCTTCATTCAGTGCAGCTTGAATCTCTGGATCAGTATAATCAATGTACTTTCGACCGGGCTTTGTCTCATCATCTCCCTTGGCCTTTTTTGCTGGTGGCTCATCCTCTGGTGGCGCTGCTGTCTTCTGCTTCCGAGGACGACCTCGTGGCTTTGGTGGTGATGGTGATGCTTTCGATTGAAATACGATGTGATCACCCCCTTCTTCTTTTTTGTCGGGGATGGGTTCTTCGTCTTTGCCATGATGATGTGGATGAGGATGATATCTAATGAAACTAGATATTTGGTATTTGGTTGGTAGGATGAGGATGGACGTGGATGATAATGAATCTATTTGGTTGGTATTGCTATTTGGTATTATTTGGTTGGTATTGCATGGGTACGATACTGTGTTGTTGATTGGCTGGTGGTGGTGGTGGCTGCGATGGGGAGTGACGGCATGCAGAGCAGGGGGGCAAGAATGGATGGCAGTGGAGGTTGAGGTGGTATCTTTTTTCCCTTTTTATTGCAGATTTGGATAGATCAGAAGATTCTGCATCTTTTTCATGTGACAATCTTTTCTTCAATGTCAATATTGAAGGCGTTAAAAATCGTCAAAATGTCATCATTTTGTACTAACTGTCTTTAAGTAAATTTGTCCGAGAGCCCTGACGAACCGAGTCAGCTCACGAGCCTATTCAGGTTGCTTCTAGTTGTTTGTTGTTTGTTGACCATGAGCGGAGCGAGGTGGAGGTGGTTGCCGTGGTGGTGGGAAGTCTCCCGCCAAAAGATTTTATGTCTCCCGCCAAAATGACTTGCCAGCACCGAGCTTTCCCGCCAAATACTTGACTGCCGTGCATGCATGAAATCCTTTGATTGATTGATTGTTCGAGGCGAAGAGTGTTAAAGGTAAAGGATCAATGTGGGGTTGATGAAGAAGCATTGGACAACTTGACGGTGTTGAGTATGATGATTTAATGGTTTATGTTCAAATCGACCAACAATCATTGGAAAGTGTCCCGACAAAACAGAATGTCAAACTTGATACCCAGCGGCACTAAGATAACAACATTGACAAACAAAAATTGTAGCAGCTCTCTCCCCCAGGAAACCCGTTTTAGGACTGAGACACCTTTTAGGGTCCCTACTGAAGAAGTTAGTTGGTAGTTGGGCAATCCACGCCAAAAGTCAAATGTCTTCATGCCGATACACCACCCTTTCTACTTCGGAACTTAGAAAAGAATTTCTTCTTCGGTGCAGGGGTTGTTTTCTCCATAGATTCCATCATCTCTGACTCTGTCTTTTCAGAGGTACCAGACTTCTTGAATTCAGGCAGCACAAATACGTTTGTACTGGCATCCTCATCATCCTCGAAGTTGTCTCATTTGCCTCATTTGTAATATGAAGCATCACTCTCATCATCCACATTGTCATCTAGATAACCATTAATTTTATCAACTATCGTGTCTAACATGTTGTGGACACCTCTTAAGATGCTAGGTTGTTAATTACCGCAATTTTACTGCTTTCGCCTGGTAATTTTTATTTTTACTGTGTCCATCTCGGTTAGTAATGAAAATAAGGCCCGGTAAAAAGTGGTTTGGCACCGTGGGTAAAACTGGAATCAACAAGGGAGTCACCACCAGCACTGCCTTGGTGAAAACTAGGTTGTTAATTACGGTGGTTTTACTGGTTTTACCTGGTAATTTATATTTTTACTGTGTCCGTCTTGGTAAGTAATGAAAATAAGGCCCGGTAAAAAGTGGTTTGGCACCGTGGGTAAAACTGGAACCCAGGAGAGCATAGTTTGGTGATGTACAAGGAAGATACGGGGGTTGACAGAGATCATGACATTGATGACTGCATTCCTATTCATTAGGTGTTATATTTAATAGTGTATGGATCATTGCAATGGGGAACAGGCCCCAATAGCATGTCTTAGGTGTTTGAATTCTTTACTGGATTTGGTGCAGTAACACAGTAAAAGTAGCATTTACTGCCTCTGGGAAGGCTGATTTTTTGAAAAAGTAAAACCTGGTTTTACCCGGTTTTCCTGGATTTTAGCCTTTGGTAATTACTATTTTAATCCGATAATTAACAACCTAGGGTGAAAACCTGCAACTGCAGGTCTACAACTGCTCTGCACAACCACTGTGCCACCTCTGCACGCACCTGAACAATCACCATCACCTGCACAATCACCTATGCAGAACCTCTACACCTACTCAGCACCTCAACAAAACCACCACACATAACATACTACAGTTTCCAGAACAATCGAAACTGATTTGAGATCGAGATAACATCTCACTTTTCGAGATAAAATCCTCAGAATCAAGATAAATGACTCCGCCTAACAAAGCCACTAACAAATCCATTTGAAAACTGTGCATTTAAAAAATCAAGCTCGCTTTCAAGTTTTCCTTTGAGGGTTTTCAAACCTTTGACAACGTCTTCCTTTTTAAAAAGCATGGTTTTCAAATCGATTTGTTAGTGGCTTTGTTAGGCAAAGTCTTAATCTGGATTTCGAGGATTTTATCTCGAAAAGTGAAATGTTATCTTGATCTCAAATCAGTTTCGATTGTTCTGGAAACTGTAGTATCTGCACCTCCATAACTGCACCTCTGCACCTACTTCTGCATCTCTGCAACTCCATATCTGCAACTGCTCTGCACAACCTCTGAATCACCTCTGCAAACCTCTGCACCACCCCTGCATCACCTCTGCACCACCTGCAAAACCACTGCACCTGTACATCTGCACCAGCACTTTACCTCTGCACCTCTGCATCTCTGCACAATTACCTTCTCTGCACTCTGCACCACCTCTGCACCTCCTGCACCTGCACAATCATCTCTACTGTACCTCACACCTGCACAATCACCTCTGCTGAGCCTCAGCACCTACCCACCACCTCCATCTCTGCACCTAGTCTGCAGCTGCATTGTACTTCTGCACCACTGTACTTCTGCACCACTGCACCTCGGCACCTCCTGTTTTTCACCACCTTTGCACTGCTCTGCACCTGAACAATCACCAATCAGCTCTGCTGAACCTCTGCACCTGCTACTCATCACCTCTGCAAAACCACTGCACATGCACCTCTGCCTCTGCACCTACTCAGCACCTCAGCACCTTCCTTAGGCACCTACTATTGTTGCACCTACTTCTGCACCTCTGCATCTCTGCATGTCTGTCTTGAGCTGGAGGCTGAGGACCTGAGTGAAAGAACACAACTAAATGAAGTGTACGGAGATGTGCAATTCGGGGTCAGGTGAAAATTATGAGCTTTAGGTTTAAGTCTAAAATGAAGCTGCAGGTCAAGCTCTTCTAAGCAGGGTTGGAGCAACCAATCCCAAATGGGATTGGGGCTGCTCTGGGCCCTGAGAAAGAGTGATTGGTGGTTCCAAAAGTGAATGTTTTGATCACTTTTGAGTTATGGCGCTGGTCCCCTTGAATCACTGTCAATCACTGATTGGGACTGCTTGGGGAATCAACTGGCATGCGGTCGGTTGATCCCCTAGTGCCCAAGTTGGATACAACTTGGGTATGAGAGAGGTTCCACCTGGAACCGAAGTTACACCTGGAACCAGGGGTGAACCACTGGCCTATGTCAATGTCTGCAACTGCTGTGGACAACCTCTGCACCATGACCTCTGTATCACCTCTGCACCTCTGCACCACCTGCAAAACAACTGCACATGCACATCTGCACCACTATACCTCTGCATCTCTACAACTGCTGTGGACAACCTCTGCACCTCTCTGCATCTCTGCCCCTGCATCTGCACCTGCACCTGCACAATAACCTGCTCTGCATCACCTCTGCACCTGCACAATCATCTCTGCTGAACCTCACACCACTCAATCACCTGCACAATCATCTCATCTGCTGAACCTCAGCAGCTACCCACCATCTACCCAGCACTGTCACCTCTGCATCTCCCCACCTCTGCAACTCGACCTCAATACCTCTGCACCACTGCACCTCAGCACCTACTTCTGCACCTCATCTGCAGCTTCATCTGAACATCTGCATGTCATGCTCTGCAACTGTTTGCACCAGCACCTCTGCAACTCTGCACCAATTCACCTGCTCTGCACCTGTACAATCACCAATCACCTGCACTAGTATCACCTCTGCTAAACCTCTGCACCTACTCGGCACCTCTGCAAAACCATGCTACACATGCACATCTGCACCTCTGAACCTAGGCACCTACTTCTGCACCTACTTCTGCACCTACTTCTGCACCTAAAGAATGTCTGCAACTGCTGTGGACAACCTCTGCATCACCTCTGCAACATTCTCTCTGCATCTCTGTACCATCAGTGCAAAACCCAAAATCACTGCACATGAATATCTGCACCACAGTACCTCTTCACCTCTGCACCACCTGCAAAACAACTGCACCTCTGTACCTCTGTACCTCTGTACCACCTCTGCACCTCTGTACCTATGTACCTCCTCTGCACCATCTGCACCTGCACCTGCACAATTACCTGCTCTGTACCACCTCTGCACATTCTGCACAATCATCTCTGCTGAACCTCACACCTGCTAAATCACCTGCACAATCATCTCTGCTGAGGCTGAGCCTCAGCACCTACCCAGCACCTCCATCTCTACACCTCCTCACCTCCTCTGCCTTACCATATCTCCATCTCTGCACCACTGTACTTCTGCACCACTAAACCTGCTCTGCACCTAGTCTGCACCTCATCTGAACCTCTGCATGTGCTCTGCACCTGTTTTGAACCACCTCTGTAACTCTGCACCAATGCACCTGCTCTGCACCTGATCAATCACCAATCCCCTGCACAATCACCTCTGCTGAACCTCTGCACCTACTCAGCACCTCTGCAAAACCATACACATGCACATCTGTTGCATGATCTCAACACCTCCATCTCTGCACCCTGCATCTCTGCACCTACTCAACACCTAGGCGCACCTGCTTCTGCCCCTACTTATGCACCTACTTATGTGCCTATTTCTGCACCTACTTCTGCACCAACTTCTGCCCCTACTTCTTCACCTACTTCTGCACCTGCTGTAGACCACCTCTGCAACACCTCTGAATCACCTCTGCATCACCTCTGCATCGTCTCTGAACCTCTACACCACCAGTGCAAAACCACTGCATGTGCACATCACACATATCCCACATCACACATCTACACCATTGTACCTCTGAACCTCTCCATATCTGCATGTCTGCATCTCTGCAGCACCTATGCACTTCTGCCAATGTCACTGAGTGCTCAGCCCCCATTCTCACTGGCAATGGGGGCTCACCACACATAATTAGAGGCACTGAGTGCTCAGTCCCCATTCTCACTGGCAAAGGGGGGCTCACCACCCATATTTATTGTCACTGAGTGTTCCGCCCACATTCTCACTGGCAATGGGGGCTCACTAACCATATTTAGCCTCACTGAGAGCTTGGCCCCCATTCTCACTGGCAATGGGGGCTCACCACCCATTATCAGTGTCACTGAGTGCTTGGCCCCCATTCACACTGGCAACGGGGGCTCACTACCCATATTTAGTGTCACTGAGTGCTCAGCCCCCATTCTCACTGGCAATGGGGGGCCACCCATATTTAGTGTCACTGTGTGCTCAGCCTCCATTCTCACTGGCAATGGGGGCTCAGCACCTAGGAACCTATTTCTGCACCTACTTCTGCACCTGATGTATGTCTGCAACTGCTGTGGACAACATCTGCATCATCTCTGCATCACCTCTGCAACATTCTCTCTGCATCTCTGCACCACCAGTGCAAAATTCAAATCACTGCATGTGCACATCTGCACCACTGTACCTCTTCACCTCTGCACCTCTGCACCTCTGCACCTATGCACCTCTGCACCTCTGCACCTCTGCACCTCTGCACCTATGCACCTATGCTCCTCTGTACTTCTGTACCTTTACACCTCTGTACCTCTGTACCTCTGTACCTCTGCACCTCTGCACCTCTGCTTCTCCTCTGCACCATCTGCACCTCCTATGACTCCACATCTCTGTAACTTGCCTACTGGATGATCAAATATCTGCAGGGGTGTGGTGGCATCACCTTCTCTGAACCAGGGCCCTCTCACCAGAGATGGAAAACCTGGTGCAAAAGTCAAGACACAATTGGATGGAGAAATATGCTAGAAGGCAACGTATCCACCCATTTCTACACAATACAACAAAAATACCTCACAGCAAGGCAGACATCAAAACTGAATGGAGAAGACTGGATGAGAGGATTCATTACTCACCTCATCCACATATCACACTCTCAATGGTTATTTCGGAACTTCACATTGCACAATCGACTACATGGTGGGTATCGCGCTCTGAAAGATCAAGCAGAGGTGGCACTGCGCAACGAGGTACTCAGCCACACTGATCTGGATAGGATTCCTGAACACAGCAGATTTCTCTTGGACATTGACACAGAACAACTTGCACAGAGTGACTTTGACACACAGTCTTATTAGGTGGTGGCAATGGAGGCAGCATGCACAGGGACACTAAGTCGGCCCACCAAACTGAGCAACTTTCGAAACCTTCCAGGTTCATGAATCAATTCGCCAGGAGATGGGAGATATCTTCTGCAGAGGGACCAGCACTACAACCAGTTTTAGGAGTCCTGGGGTGGATGCACGCAATACCCACAATGGCATAGTACCACCCGTACACACACGACTGACAGAGTCAGATCGATGAAGGAAAACAGACTAAATACAGGTCATGGGATACACTCCCCAATCTGTCTTGAGGATGCAGACACCTACCCAGCAGCACCTCCATCTCTGCACCTCCTCACCTCCTCACCTCCTCTGCCCCTCCATATCTCCATCTCTGCACCTCTGCATCACTGCACTTCTGCACCACTAAACCTGCTCTGCACCTAGTCTGCAGCTTCATCTGAACCTCTGCATGTACTACTCTGCACCTGTTTTGACCCACCACTGCAACTCTGCTCCAATGCACCTGCTCTGCACCTGATCAATCATCAATTCCCTGCACAATCACCTCTGCTGAACCTCTGCACCTACTCAGCACCTCTGCAAAAAAATACACACATCTCTGCACCCTTCACCTCTGCACCTACTCAACACCTAGGCCCAAACTTCTGCCCCTACTTCTGCACCTACTTCTGCCCCTACTTCTAACCCTACTTCTGCACCTACTTCTGCACCTACTTCTGCACCTGCTGTAGACCACCTCTGCACCACCTCTGCATCACCTATGCATCACCTTGTCTGCATCATCTCTGCACCTCTGCACCACTGGTGCAAACCACTGCATGTGCACATCCCACATCACACATCTACACCATTGTACCTCTGCATCTCTACATCTCTGCATCTCTGCATCTCTGCATCTCTGCATCTCTGCATCTCTGCATCTCTGCACTTCGTCTGCCAATGTCACTGAGTGCTCAGCCCCCACTCTCTCTGGCAATGGGGGCTCACCACCCAATCTCAATGTCTCTGAGTGCTCAGCCCCCACTCTCACTGGCAATGGGGGCTCACTACCCATATTTAATGTCACTGAATGCTTGGCCCCCATTCTCACTGGCAATGGGGGCTCACCAATCATTCTCAGAGTCACTGAGTGCTTGGCCCCCATTCTCACTGGCAATGGGGGCTCACTACCCATATTTAGTGTCACTGAGTTCTCAGCCCCACTCTCACTGGCAATGGGGGCCACCATCCATCTCAATGTCACACTAGTGCTTGGCCCCCATTCTCACTGGCAATGGGGGCTCACCATCCATTATCAGTGTCACTGAGTGCTCAGCCCCCATTCTCATTGGCAATGGGGCTCACTACCCATATTTAGTGTCACTGAGTTCTCAGCCTCCATTCGCACTGGCAATGGAGGCTCACTACCCATATTTAGTGTCACTGAGTGCTCAGCCTGACCCAGGCATGCAGTAGTACTGATGATGAGGGCACGAGGAAGTACACGCCAGTGACAATCAACTCAGTTTGAAAATTATGAGCTCAGTTTAGAATGAAAAGTGAGGAGGCTCTGCTAGCAATTACTGGAGCAGAGCAAGCAGGTCTGTAGAAGTCTACAGGCCT
>JALLBK010001008.1:0-12077 GCA_036940085.1 Discostella pseudostelligera
CAACTAGCTAGTGGTAGTTGGTAGTGGAGGGTGAAGGGAGGGAATGCTACTGTGCCGGAGGAGAGAGAGAGGGAGAGATCGCGCAGCTGGGGCAATGAAAACTCCACATTCCACATTCCATTCCTTCCCAACAAATACAATCGATCTAATATATAAATATATATTCGAAGGGACAGTGCGTCATCATCGTCGTCGGGGGTGCATCAATTCAATATTCAATGTCGGAAGAGATCATGTCAGTCAACTACTTTGACGATATGTCCAGCATCGAGTCTAGCTCGTGCCGTGAACGGAGGTATAGCGTTGAAGACGAGCGCATTTCGGAACAGGAGACGGTGATTAAATCGTTAACGTATGCTGTTCAGGTGAGTGACATGCCGGTGATGTTGGGGCGTGCTATTTTTTATTACCGAGTGGATGGCGATTATGCGGAAGTGCGTCGGAGAGATGGGGATGGGGGTGATGTTGTTGAACGTCATCGAGCCGGTACATACTTCATCTTCTCAGACAACATTCACTCACACTGCATTGCCGTTACTATTACTCTTATGTTCAGCGCCTTGCCGACACACTTGAAACCAAGGAAGAAGAACTTCAAATGAAAGATCGTGACTTGCAGATAAAGGTACAAGATCTACTAATGGAGAATGCCGAATTGCGGAATCAAGTTGCTGATCTCAAAGAGGAGGTGTCTGGGGTGGGAGCAGCGGTGCCGGCGAAGGAAGCGGACGATACACTCCCTCCCGCTTCTTGTCAACCTCCTCCACCAAGCAAGACGTGTTGGAAGAAGGAGAAGGAACAACAGACGAGTAGGACACCTGCCACATCATGCGATCTCTCCTCGGGGGAAGAAATGTTTGATTGTGAAACGACAGTAGTCCACCTCTTGGCCAGCCATTGCAGTGAGATTAGTTCGTCGTCGCGACAAGCCTTTCCATCGTCCACAACGTCGAATCAACAACGTTCCACCAACAGTAGCTTTGGACTGCTTTCAAGGAAGCTCCCCAAAATTAGGGAACTGCAACTTCGTGGTGGTTGCGGTTGCGGTGGCGGTGGTGGTCAGCGATCCAGTCGAGGACGAGGACGACGTCCACTTGCATGGATATATTCCCCGTTCATCCCACGACGTATCATTGCCACCAAAGAGCATGGGCATGATGGAGTGTCGGATCTAAGTTCTTGCATGTAGGATGTAGGATAGGTGGGGAAGTGGGGGGACGTGTCATCTTTTTTCATGCTGGGGCTGCTTTCATTCATTCAATTGTTTTGTATTCCATGTTGAACAACATTATTTCACTCGAATGCTAAGGCGACTGTGGGAGTAAACTACTTTACTAAGCAGTTCGTTATTCGACGATATGAATATTAATGCATCGGCAGATCCTAGCTCAAGAGTCGATCTGACCAACATCAAAGCACCACAGATAGTATCGACCGAATTCTACTTGGATGTCATGGCTGCAATCTGCAATGAGTGAATGAGAGCGAACGCACGTGCACGTGGAACTACGTGGAACCTATGCGCTTTCCCGCCAGAATTTTCTCACGCGCCAAATTTTGTCTAGTACTTCTTTAACAGGAGTAGGAATTCGTTCATCGCTTTTTATGTCGCTGAACCGCGGGGACTTCGTTCCATACGATATCGTACCCCTTCATCTTTCACCGCGACGCCGACGACTGCGCCGACGGCCGGCCATGGCATGGCCATGGCCATGACCCATGACATAATTTTTTCGCCACAACGACTTCGTAGACACAATCTTAGATCTCTCCGTCGAATAATCATCTAGAGCGAGGCCCATTCTACCTCTTTATCAGGCAATCATCCAGCATCATCATCGTCACCGCTGCCACCTGCATCTGATCACCCCTCCATCTACAAAGATATCCCCGACAATCACGTGTCACGAATCACCACATCTCGTGTCATCTACCACGCCTCACTACCCAATTAAATACATCGTCTGATAGAGAGGCTATCGCCCAATTCACCTTCACTTTCACGCTTCTAAATATCGCCTTCAATTCAACATTGGAGAAAATGGCACTTGTAAACCTAGTCAATATGGTAAGTCTTCAAATGATGCACCGTTACAGCATGACACGCCAATGCCGAATGCGAATGCAGCATTGGTTGTCGGCGCACCGAGGGAATAATATCCGACATCGATAGGAATGAACCAAATGGAATGTATTCATGGGAGAATATGAATCAAGTAGAGCATATTGAGAAACATACGCCACATTCCTTGTCATTGAGCACATCATGTGCACATCATTTTGTTGTTGTTGTTGATCCGTTTCATTCCACCGTCATTGCGTTGCACTTCCATCTTTACTCACCGTGAAATGACCCATCTTCTCTTTATTGCAACACACCTATAACTCTTCTTTGGCCATCCTACACTCCTACACTCATCAACACATATCAATACTATAAATGATGCAAAACCAAAACAATATCAGGCGGTTCTAAACAACCCATCCCAATTCCTCTCCCCATTCTCCTTCGAAATCACCTTCGAATGTCTCCAACCTCTCGAGGATGATCTCGAATGGAAAGTCCTCTACGTCGGTTCCGCCGAAGACACCACCCACGATCAAGTTCTTGATGAGATACTCGTGGGTCCAATACCCGTGGGCATTAACAAGTTTGAACTGCATGCCGATGCTCCCGACATTAGCCAAATACCCGAAAATGACATTTTGGGTGTGACCGTAGTATTGGTCACGTGCTCGTATCGAGATAAGGAATTCGTGAGGGTAGGATATTATGTGAATAATGAATATACCGAACCGTATGATGAGTTGGTCGGACCACCGAAGCCATTGGATATGGAGAAGGTGCGGAGAGTGATTTTGTCGGAGAAGCCACGGGTGACACGATTTCCTATTCAGTGGGGTGATGCTACTAAGGAGGAGGAGCAGCAGCCACAGCAACCGCAGAAGATATTGGAGGATGGTCCAGAGCAGGAACAAGATAATGACAACAATGCGAACAACATGAGTATGGTGGATGATGGCCGGATTATGCCTCAGGATGATCTTGGGGATGGGGAAGGAGGTGGCGAGTTTGGGGATGAGGACGAGGAGGAGGATGATGATGATCTATCCATTGAGGGGCAGAACATGATGATGGATGATGATAATATGATTCCGGTGATGGAATAATATCTCTGGCGCAGAGCGAGAGCGAGATTGAGATGTGCGGCGATATTATATTTGCTACTCCTACCATCAACCGCACAGTGTAAATGTTGGGAAGTCTCTTGAACGAGAGACAATTTTTCATTAAATCGAATAGTAAATGCGCACTGTTACATACATTCCTTTCCCACTCGAATTGATGATCGACCTCCGCTATCGAGAAGATAGTCAGTTGAGTAAATCGAGGTACTTCCTGCCGACAACGGAGAACACGAGCATTCGATTCATAGGAATAAGTGTGTCATGCACCAAGCTTCGATTTAAGCATTCTGACTGCGCATCATATTAACATTATTGTACTTCTAAATAGATTGAGCAATGGAGGTATTGAGTTACCTCCATCATCTCTCCACATACACCAAACACAAACGAGGTGAAATCTATCGCAACTCGTAACGACCTCGATCAAACGATAAAGAATGGACCGTTCATCTATAAATTTTGATCGACACAAAATGATATCGTAGCCATTGATGCAAAGCAACGCGATTGTCAATTGAACCATGAAGTGCAGTGTGTATGATAACGAAGTTGGCACCCCACAGATCTTATCTTAAGTATTGCAGTAGTAATGCACTATATGCGGCGGCGACGATAGCCCATTCAACGATTGTGTGCCTTCAGAGGTTTGACTGACTTTCTCTCTGGTGCAGACTTATTGGTCGTATCCGACAAAACCGCCGACTTTTTGGCCTGTGTTGATTTCGCCGACTTGTTTCGTCGTAAAGCATCCTGAGCCATGCACATCAAAACAGATCTCGGCTTCTTCTCTTCCTTACTTTCTTTGTTTCTCTTCAACATCCATTTCTTTTTCTTATTCTCTTCCTCCTCCTGCTGCTGCTTTGCCACAGCCGCACAGTATTGTTCATGTGCCATCTGTTGATATTTCATCACCTGTTTCACTTGCTTTTTGTAAATTTCCTCCTCGGCCTGACGGGGGAACACCATGGCCTCGGTCGATTTGGCCAATGATTCAATGCTCCAGGATAGGCTCCGTGCGAGAAGTACAACATCGTTGCTGGATAAGGCGGATACATTGTCAATGGCGGTGGATACTCCAGTTGATATGGCTTCGCCGACGGCGGTGACCAAGGTTTCAAGGGTTTCGTCGGCTTGCTCGGCGGTGGAGGAGGTCATCATGCTGCTGTTGACCATGGAGTCGGATGTCATGACGCTGACATTGATCGCCGCTGTTTTCATGATAGCCCAATTCCAATTAGGAGTACTATTTAATAGGCGTCAATAGACATTTCCAAGAGCAAAGACCATGGAATAATGATGTGCCGAGTGCCGATGCCGATGTGATAGACACATATACAGCCAAAGCCAGGGTTCGCCATTGTCGTTGGTTTGGGGTTGGGGAATTTTGGTTGGGGAAAGAGGAAAGAAAGATCCTTCCCGCCAAGATACTTAATGGCGCCACCTTCCCGCCAAAATAATGGCGCCAGCGTTCGTCCTCTGTCCGTCGAACGGTCATCCTCCAGTTGGCGCTGCCAGCAAGCACCCTTCGATAACATCGTTCCTATTGATAGTGATGGAGAGAACTCAGATATCCCTCATCATGAACTTGAATCAATATCAAGGAAGAAGAAGATGAAATATGGTCCTCAACATGTGAGGATTTCTCAACTTTGAGCAAGATCAGGATGTCGATAGTTGAGAATGAAAAGTGATACCCAGGATCTTTCGACTCTGAAATCCAACAGAGAATATTTATCAGTTGTTTATCCTAGCAGCTTGTTAAATTCTTCTCACTCCTTTGACCATCGTAATTGTTCACACAGAATTTGTTCAGTATTGTCGAATGTCCGGTTCAACGAGAACCATTTCATGCCTAATTCACAATCTCAATCTCCTCTTCATACCCCATCGGATTCGTCGATTGCCATCTCCACGTATCCTCACACATTTCTTTCGTTCCAAGTCCCGCACTCCACCCCAATAGCTCCTTTGCCTTGGTTGCATCAGCATACAGTTCCGCCACATCGCCTGGTCGTCTGTCCGAAATCTCGTATGGAACGGGTTTGCCCGTCGCCTCTCCCATTCCAGAGACTAATTCCAATACAGATACACCTTTCCCAGTACCCAAGTTGACGGCCTGACATCCTACACTGTCATCCGAGTATAGTTTGTCCAAGGCGGCAACGTGACCTTTGGCCAAGTCAACAACGTGAATGTAATCACGGACGCCAGTGCCGTCGGGTGTGTCGTAATCGTTCCCGAAGATGCTTAATTTCTCTCGCCTACCGACGCATACTTGTGCGATGAATGGCATTAAGTTGTTTGGTATGCCCTATGCAAAAGTATGAAATAATAGTATCGATGTCATGAGCAAAGAGGAAAAAAGATAATCGCAGGTGTCGTCGTTGTCAGTTGTCACATACCTGCGGATCCTCTCCCATCCTACCAGAGGGATGTGCTCCAATAGGATTAAAATACCGTAATATAAGTATATTCCACGACGTCGGCGATGATGCATACAAATCTCTCAATATCTCCTCAATGAACAACTTGGTGCGTCCATACGGATTCGTGGCGGTAAGACGAGCCGACTCTGTCAATGGCAGCATCTCCGGCTCTCCATATACCGTCGCCGACGAGGAGAAGACAAAGTGTGGAACCGATGCCTTTTGCAATCCTTGCAATAATGTCGTGGTGCCACCAATGTTGGCAGCATAATAGGATAATGGTTTTGCCACGGATTCTCCCACGGCCTTGAGACCGGCAAAATGAATGCAACTACTAATCGATGGGAATTCCTCCAGTACCGATTGCAATCCGGATTCATCTCGAATATCACAATTTCGAAAGAATAACCTTTCATCACCATTATTTTCACACCCCTCCGATGATAATAGTTCACGCACTCGATTCAAGCTCTCCTGACTGGAATTGATGAGATTGTCAATTACCACGACGCGATATCGTCCAGTTTTTAACAATTCAAGGCAGGTATGTGAGCCAATGTATCCTGCCCCACCCGTGACGAGGACCGTGCGTAGATTATTGTTACCATTACTTTGATTGTCATCGTCTCCTCCTCCACCTCGAATGGCGAACAATGTTGTTGGCTGTGTCGATGTTAATGAAGAGGAATTGCATCGAAACGATATTTGGTGCCCGTCGAAGCCTGCTCGATGAAGACCAATGCCGTTGGCCTTGGAGAGGATGGCGGCAAATGCAGATGCGGTGGTGGCGGCATACTGGAGTAGGAGCCAGCCTATAGCGAGCCTTTTCGACGCGGAAGTCATGGTCATGGTGCGCAGCTCGGTTTGGTTTATGGCGATGGCGTCGGCAGAGGCGGGCAGGCTGCCATGGTGCCAATGGTGCATGCATCGCATTGTGGAAAAGCGCTGTCAAGCGGCGCCGCTGGGTGACGTCATCATCCCGAGCAGTCTCCCGCCAAAACTTACTGCCACGTGTAAGTACTTCGAGTCGAGTCCTCATTCTCCCGCCAAATCTCTGCCACGTGTAAGTGTTCCCTTCGAGTCGAGTCCCCACTCTCCCGCCATTGCAGTGCCACGTGTAAGATCAAGCAGTCGAGTCCTCACTCTCCCGCGGAATCTCTGCCACGTGTAAGTGTATGTGGTTTTGTCTATTACTTCCACGAGCTTCCATGCAATCTCCAGGATGAATGGAATTATTGCATCGAGAACGAGAAGGTTATCAATAGTGGCAAATGGCAAACGACATGTAGTGTTGGTGAGTATGAGGTTGGAAGAGTATTTTTTTCACCGATCACCGAGACCGAGGCGCTGAGCGATCATTCGCTCCCATATCTACAGATACAAAGATTCGATTCTTCTCTACATGTACAATATATTTATAATTACAAACTATGATAGTGCATGTGTCACTAAACAGGTTGAGAGATCGCATCATTTGATACGGGGACGGTTCAGTGTTCAGTCTTCAGGCGGTATCTCGCGACTTGCTCCTTGCCCAGACACCAGATATATACACAGACACGGCACAGATCCTCAATGAGCCATTTGATACAATATTTGGGCTGCTTCTTGGTCCATCAGAGATAGACCGTCGTTGGATTCCGCTACCGCTACGTGCTGTCGGCGACTCGTCGTAGAGACCGGTTCGTTCTTGACCACTACTTTTGTCTCGCCTATTTGCAGGCTAGGGGATTCCAACAGTTCCAAGTAGTACTCGGCGAATGCATCATCTCCAGCCGCAACACGCTTCATGACCATTTGAGCATGCGTTTTCACTTGAATTGTAGACCTCGTGGGTATCAATGTTGCTATTTCCTTCCACTTGCCCCTTCCGCTGTGTCGAGAGGAGAGTTACGATGACCCGGACGACGATGAACGCAAGATGAGACAAGTCTCTGACTAAATGGAATCATTCGGTAATGGCAGGAGGCAAAGGATAATATCACTTACAATCGTTGTAGACCCACGAGGAATGTACGACGTTCCGAATCCGTCCATCGACCCGCTCCCCTCGATAAATACTTGGACTTCGTTCGACGCTTCACGGCGTTACTTGGATCGACGAGGACGGAGTCGCAGTCGTTAATAGAATGGTCGAGTTCATCCATAGCTTTTCTTGGCTCCACAATGCGCTGCGACCGACCAATCAACGCGAATAATATATCCGTGTTCCCTGCACTACCATTGCGGTGGCATGATGATGTGAGGAAAGATTTTGCGGCATGAAACGCACTGTGTGCTGCCACGGTGATGGCTAAAACCCGCCCGCCCGGCCAACCATTGGTTGAATTGGATCCAAAATACCGCTGTGGAAGTGATATTGATTCCAACGTCTTTGTGTCTACATTCAAAGAAAGAATCTCTTGCACTCGCCAAAGGCCAAAGGATTCGTAGGCGAGCGAGCCGGAGTACCTGACGTACGTCAGTGGTCGGTCTACGTCGACGGACAGACTGAGGCTCGACGGACGACGGACAGCACCTACTGCGAGACACTGTATCGAGTCAACATTCATGGGAGTACAATAGTAGGAGCATCTTATGCAAGCAGTACTATTACTCCTATTCCTAGAGTATGGTAACGAAGTATTAGTAACAGCTTGTTCGCGAGCTCATCACAACTACTTCTTCTTTCATTCAGCACCTCTCCAAACTTTGGTCGGGTTAAATTATTGCTTGATGGTTGGATAGGGAGATCATTATTCACTGTGATCACACCCACACAACATCACACATCGAGGAATTTTCTTCCGTATTAATCGTTCAACGCCCCCTCCAATACCCTCTTTGTCGAAACGCACCAACTCCGGGTGGATGTACCGTACCTCTCACTATTACTTCACCTCCAAATTACCTAAAAACTCCCATCGCTGCCTATTTTCCTCCATATATGTCTCAACATCTCTGGGTCCCTAATAGAAGTCACAATTTTTCTTTCTGACCACCAATCATTTCCCAAACACATCAAACGGATTACGAAATCTCTTCTTTGGATCCACCTTCTCCATCAACCTCTCAAACTCGACAACACCATCCAAATTCCTCAAATCTGGATCAGCACGTACAGTCGCATAATTGTCAAACCCATATTCAAATGCCTTTTGTAAGTTAAGTATAGCCTCTCCCAAATTATTAAGGGTGGCGTGGGCACATGCCATATTGTAATGAGCCGCTTGATATTCGAATTCATCGAGTGTTTGGACTAATCGGCCTTCGGAACCACCGGTCGAGCCACCGACGGGGGAGGGACCGGAGATGTTGGAGGTGCGGAGAATGTCGGTGCGTGAACCGGGGAGGGTCATTGCTTTTTGAAAGGCTTTGTGAGTTGTTGTTTGTTTGATTGTTTTGTAGGTGGGTTGTTTGGACATTGAGACAGGTTGTTTGGNGAGCAGAAGCAGAGTGCATGCGATTGTGAAAGCATTGGATTCATGTGTCATTTGAATAGATTAGCATAGACTGTGCGCAGTCACGAAGAATTTTTCACTCGCACTCTCTCTCACCTTTCAATGCCTCCTCGTGCATTCCATCCTGCATGTATCGCAACCCTATTATTTCTCCCTCTCGAAATGTTTTTGGTACGATGTTGTTACTGGATGAAGATGACGATGCTGCATCTTGTGATGAACCCGACGACGATGACGGTGATGAGGACGATGCAAGAACTAATAGAGATGATCTATCCCATCTCCTTTGTCGGTGGCATTTCTCAAAAAGATGATGATCATGCTGTAGTAATACTGATGATGCAGATGACGATGCCGGTGGGATATGATAGCCACGTGATGTGCTCGAAGTGTGCGACAACAAGGACACTCTATTTGTTGCTGTTATTGGATGAGTGAATGCATTCGCGCCTGCAATAAGGATGAATAGGGTGATGATTGTTGGGAGGAGGAGGAGGCGGTGGGTGGGAGACAACATCGGCGTTGGCATCGGCATGGGCGGCGGCGGCGGCATTAATGCTCATGGTCATGGTCAGCGGTTTTTGGTTTTTGTGTTGAAGAGTTGTTGGGAGGCGGACAAACGCACATGATGTCGTCTGTCTGTGTGTCAGCACGGCGGCAACCCTACGCGTGGAATCTCAAACGGACACAAAATTTGTAATGGTGTGTCCAAAAGTGTCCACTTTTGGGGGGGGGGGCAAGTTGAAGCACACAAAACCAACCCACAAAACGCATCCAACTAACACCCCGCACCCAACAACAACGACGACGACGATGATCGACGACGGCACAGTCAATCCCAATAATTGAGTGCATCGGCGGTTCTACTACTAATAGAGACAACAAAAAGCGATGAGGACTCCACTGGCCATTCTATCCATCGCTACCATTGGTGCTGTTACCAGCTTTCAATTGCCGCCACCGCTGCCATCTGCCACCATTACTACTCGTACTACCACCCGTACGTCCTCCCTCCGCCGGGCAATCCAATCACTTCAAGATGACAATGGCGACATTCATAGCGACGCAACTTCTATTAATCTATCCGATGAGTGCCCCAAATCACTAGGACCCAAACGTACGTTTTTGGGTATGCGTCGTGAAAGTGGAATTATGCGACGCATGATGATGGAACAACAGCAACTTATGGGCACAGACAGCCTTTGCAGTAGTGCCAGTAGCAGTACCAGTGGCAGACGACAGGGACTAGCGACATCATCACTATCGACTAATAAATCATCAACAGCGCTCTCGAGCAGTGCCACGGCATTAATGCCCGATGGTGGATTGAGTCCATGTGTGATTAAAGTGTTGGGTGTGGGAGGAGGGGGGAGCAATGCGGTAAGTGTGTCTACACCTTCTTGTTTTTGATTCTCAATATGCTTTATTTGTCTTTCTCTATTTGGTTATTTCGGGGGCAGTGTGTTGCTGTTTGTCTGTTATCTCTCATTTTTGATTCATCACACCGCAATACCTTTCATCAATATTCCCACCCATAACTCACATCTCACATCATTTGTGTGTTGTTCACACTCAATAACCTGATAGGTGGATCGAATGCTCGACACACGCATAGGTGGCGTAGAATTCTGGGCCATCAACACCGACGCCCAAGCCCTCGGCCGGTCCAAAGCCAAGGGCGCCTCCATCCTCAACATTGGCTCCTCCGTCACCCGTGGTCTCGGTGCCGGCGGGGATCCCGAAATGGGTCGGTTGGCTGCCGAGGAATCACGTGAAGAAATCAATGCCATGGTTAGTGGTGCCGACCTATGTTTTATTACTAGTGGTATGGGTGGAGGGACTGGGAGTGGTGCTGCCCCGGTTGTGGCTGAGATTAGTAAAGAGAGTGGTGCGTTGACGGTGGCAATTGTAACGAAGCCATTTGCATTCGAGGGACGACGACGTATGCGACAGGCTACCGATGCCATTGATCGATTGCGTGAGAATGTCGACACTGTGATTATTGTCTCGAATAATAAGTTGTTGGATATTATTCCGGAGAATACACCATTGGAGGCGGCATTTCGTGTGGCCGATGATATTCTGAGACAGGGTGTGGTGGGTATATCGGAGATTATTGTCCGACCTGGATTGATTAATGTGGATTTTGCCGATGTGCGAAGTGTCATGCAGGATGCCGGAACGGCGTTGATGGGGATTGGAACTGGATCGGGAAAGACATCGGCTGAGGATGCGGCTGTGGCAGCAATATCAAGTCCATTGTTGGATGCTCCCGTCGATGAGGCCACGGGGGTAGTGTTCAATATTATTGGTGGGGAGAGCCTATCGTTGCAAGAGGTGGATAGGGCTGCCAAGGTGATATACAATAATGTACACGAGGATGCCAATGTGATCTTTGGTGCGTTGGTCGATGATGAGATAACGGATGGAACTGTCTCAATAACAGTGTTGGCTACGGGATTTTATGAGGAGGATGGGAAGATTGTAAAAGGTGGCGGCGGAGGAGGTGTTCCGGATTTTCTAAGGTAGGATGCTAGGACTAAGCTTTGAGAGTGTGAGAGTGCGGAAGGTGTTCTTGGGTGTGTGGCTGTCAGTTGAAAATGCAAACCGGTAATTGTTCTCGAGGAAGCAGAGGTAACATTGATGAATGCATTGAGAACCTGATTTTGGGGCGGCATCTCTTCGCCGGTGTTGGTAGCGGGCTTGTTTGAATGATTGTGAGAATGAGGTGGGACTACGATAGTCTATGCTTGAGATATTTGCATGGGACTTAACCTTCGTTGTATTTGAATAAAATGGATGGTCGATTGGGTGTGGAGTGTGCATCGTCAAACAAAAGAATTGAATAAATTAACAACTCTATATATTATTGCTGCAGATGCGCAGTCTTCGGGTTGCACGCTGAATCCAGATTACCACAATATCTCGAGTTCAACTCGAAGCTACTTGAAGGCATCAACCTGCATCAATTTTGTGTATATGTATGATCGTCCCCAATGAAATGCATGCAAAATGAATAAAC
>JALLBK010001010.1:0-23750 GCA_036940085.1 Discostella pseudostelligera
TTTCCGTAGGCATCATCACCATACTTGGACGATCCCGGTGGACTAAAGTAATACAATCCCCCATTCTTCGTACCAACCTTGGTACTCAATGTCATGTACTCTAACGCCCCACCTCCGTAATGCGTCGTTTCACCAACCTTCAATAGATTTGTCGCCGCAATATCAAACACCTTTGTGAAGACTTGATTCTGATCACGGAAGAGTCCAGTGCCGACAATAAGTCCAGGCGTGAAGCAATTCACCTTGATATTATTGGAGGAGAATGATCCACCAGAAGAATACATATTTTGATCTAGCCGGCGTTGCAATTCTCTCACGAAAAGAATGTTGCATAATTTGCTATCCTTGTATGCCTTATCGGCATTAAATGGCATTCCATCGACCATATCAAATTGTCTCGATTTGTTAAAGATGGCATTTTCCAATCCCTGAAGATTGCCCAATGTTGCAGTAGCGCCCTGTGCCCCCCCGGGACTTTCGGGATCATGGACGGAAGACGACGTTACCACAATCCGTCCAGCACCACCAGCATTACCACCGGCACCAGCATTATTGTTGTTAATTAGATTGGAACTCAATAAAAGGTGATTGAGATAGAAATGTCCCAAATGATTGGTACCCACTGTTAATTCAAAACCATCCTTGGTTCGAGCAATATCCCTTGCGTCGATGTTACGTGCTACTCCGGCATTGTAGCAAACGGCATCAAATAATGGTGATGGTGTTGCCGCATTGTTGTCCTTCCTCTTACTGCTGATCAAGTTCTTGACAAAGGCATCAATGGAGGACAAATCGGCAAGATTACACTCCATGGGAGTTAGTTTCAATGATTTGAGTAAAGCATTGGCATCGACGGCATCTTCGGCATTATTGGCAATATTCGTTTTGATTCGATCGGCTGCGGCAATGGCCTTGTCGAGTGTACGCTATAATATTCATTAACACACGAGAGATTATATATATTGTTGGATGGTCCAAGGAAGTTTGGTAGAGGTAGTGTCACGAGTAGAGAGAGAGTGAGCGAGAGAGAGAGGGAAAGATGCAAGAATAAATCAATGAGATGTAAGACAATCGATGATATCAATATATTATATTCCTGCACAATTGAAACTGCAACAACAATACACACACTGCATAGAGGTAGAGAAACCACTCTAGATACAATATACTCACGCATGCCAAAACAACTTCATGTCCCCGTACCACCATTCGTTGAGCAGCATCGAACCCAATTCCTGAATTGCATCCGGTAATTAATATTCGTTTCTTTATTGTATCATCGTAGTCGTGAGGCGAGAGAGTAGTAGTAGTAGTAGTAGTAGTAGTTGCAGCAGCATGGGCGGGAGGTAGTAGGAGTGGCCCAGTATTCAAGAGAGTGGAGGAGAGGAGGAGCGATGCAAGGGCCTTGCCGCTGATTTGTTCGAATGCCACTCGACGATTCATGTCAAATGATGAAGAAGGCGAGAAGTTCAAGTGTGGTGATGAAGCAGACTCGTCATCAGTGTCATCATGGTCGTCGTCGTCATGACAATGATGATTATTTGACTTTGATGAAAAGAGGTGTCGCCGCTGCCGCTGTCGCTGCCGCAGCGGAGCAGAAGGATGCACCGAAACCGACGCCGACGCCGACGTCGCGGGAGGTTGTTGATGATGTTGTAGTTGTCGGTGCACGGCATTGAAACCCAATAGCGCCAGGCTGCTGCTAGGGATGTACGCCACTACCAGAGTGGCAGCCAGGAGGAGGCGGAAGGAGGGTACTACTACTACTACTACTGGTCGATGCGGACTCTTCACCTTCATCGTTAGGAGAATCAACTCGTACTATCTACTATCTAGTACTCCTACTCTTGTATCTTCATCTTCATGGTTCATTGTCAAGCTCACACCTGACGCCGTCGGTAAGTAACACGTGGAGGTTTTTGGGGTAACGAACCTCCACATACAGCGAAGTATTAGCGACGGGGTCAGGGTGTGTGTCAAGCTAGTCTTCGTCGCGATGGCGATGACCGATGACGTCATCGTCGCGAGAGCACCCAAAGATCAAAGATCAAAGATCTTTGGCGAGGAGGCGGACGGACCATCGAGCCAATATTTGCGGGAACAATCCCGCCATTTTCGCATCGCCACTTCCCGCCGCATTCTTCCCGCCACCTCCACGCACCGGCACTTCCCGCCATATTATGGTACAACACATGCATCCCGCCAATGCATCCCACCACCTCACAGACACTACCATAATTTGCCGTGCCCCGAGAGCCGTAAAATACCTTCCGGTCGGTCGGGCGATAGCGACGTCGGTCCTCCATCCACCAACGCAACACTACACACTACGCTACAATACCATAACAATAGCAACCAACAAACCCGAACCTCCACCACGTGTCGTACACCAACAACAGCCAGATCTTGTTAAATTACAAATTACACCTACTCCTACCACCGCACTCCTATTACTAGTGGTTACAATAGCTGATAGCCGATCGATCGACGTAACAAATATAATGGCAATAGCCAATCGAATGCTGCCCCTCGGCTTTGGCGGCGGCCTCGGATTCAGCAATGCCAGTGTCGCTACCGCCGGTCCATCGGACATGCTCCTCGCCCTCGTTTCCCTCCTCGCGTTGCTCACTTTGCTGTACGCCACCTTCGTCTTTCGGCCACGCACCAAGGGGGGCAAATTTGGTCCACCCATTGTCACTACCAGTCCAGTCTGTGGAATACCCGTCATTGGAACGATTATTGAATTTGGGAAAAGTCCGGTCAAGATGGTCCAACGCTGCTATGAAGATTATGGGCCGGTCTTTACGGTGCCGGTGAGTTTGGTAGCGGATGTAGTAGTAGTACCAATGACAATAATTATTGCATCGTTGCAGCATTGCCTGTTGCTGTTGTTGTTGCTGATGGGGGGTGTTGCACGTCACGTTGCTGCTAGTATTCTTCAATGGCAGTATCATCATCATCATCATCATCTCACTCTCGCTCACTTCACACTTCTCTTGTCTTGTACCAATGACAATAATTCATTCCTTGTCAACCTACTTATCATCAACATCGCCGCCAATAATACACACATTTCAATTTTTACAGTTCTTCCACAAACGTCTCACCTTCCTCATCGGTCCCGAAGCCCAGGAGCCATTCTTCAAGGCACCCGATGAAATCCTCTCCCAAAATGAAGTCTACGGATTCATGAAACCCGTCTTTGGTCCTGGCATTGTCTACGACGCCTCCAAGAAAAATCGTCAAGTTCAATTCCAATCCATGGCGCACGGATTGCGCACCGCTCGTCTCAAGGGATATACTGCCAAAATCGAGAGGGAGACACGACAATATTTGCAATCATCTTGGGGAGAGAGCGGTACATTGGATTTATTCCATGCATTGTCGGAACTTACCATCTTAACCTCGAGCCGATGTCTTCATGGCGATGATGTTCGTGAAAATCTCTTCAAGGAGGTGTCGGAATTATATCATGATCTTGATCGAGGATTGACACCCCTGACTGTGTTTTTTCCCAATGCACCCACCGAGGCACATAAGAAGCGCAATGAGGCACGGAATAAAATGGTCGAACTCTTCAGTAAGGTGATTAAGAATCGACGGGAGAATCCGGATGTGAAGCATTCGGATGGAACGGATATTTTGAGTATCTTCATGGAGACCAAGTATAAGGATGGATCGCCGATTACCGATGAGCAAGTTACCGGATTACTAATTGCATTACTCTTTGCCGGGCAACACACCAGCTGCATTACATCGACATGGACGAGTTTGTTCATACTCAACAATCCCGATATTGTGAAACGCGTCGTCAATGAGCAGAAGGCCATTTTTGATTCGAACCCCGATGCGGACGTGGATTACAGGATGGTCAATGAGGATATGCCGCTCTTGCATGATTGTATGAAGGAGGCATTGCGTCTATGTCCTCCCCTTATTCTACTCATTCGTTATGCACTCAAGGAGGTTAAGGTCCAGGCGGCGGGGAAGGAGTACATTATTCCCAAGGGTGACATGGTATTGATCAGTCCATCGGTGGGTATGCGCCTTCCTGAGGTATTCCAGGATCCCAACAAATTCGATCCCGATCGATTCGGCCCTGGACGGGAGGAGGATAAGTCAAGTCCGTTTGCGTACATGGGCTTTGGCGGTGGCATGCATAGTTGCATGGGACAGAACTTTGCGTTTGTGCAGGTCAAGACGATTTTGAGCGTACTGTTTCGTGAATATGAGATGGAGATGGTTTCGGAGACAATGCCGGAGATTGATTATGCGGCCATGGTTGTGGGGCCCAAGGGTGATTGTCGTATTAGGTACAAGAAGAGGCGTTAGATGAGAGAGAGAGAGAGTGAGCAAGAGTGTGCAAGCGACAGAATGAGAATTACCATCACACACTGAGTGTGAGGAGAGAAGAAGCCGCGGTAGGTTGCTGTCTTGAGTAGTTCGGCCTGTGTTTTGGGGGTGAACACCTAGCAATTGATGTCCATAGGAGTAGGAGTAAAATGCATTGGATCACACGGCATTAGCTTGTAATCATTGCATACTAATGCATTTGTTATTGCCAAATCAACTGTTGGAATGGGCTGCGGCAGTTACCAATACACTTAGATACGTCATAAAGGGACACATCCTTACGAATTACTTTCACTTTACAATCGAGCACACCCTAAGAAGGACACTAACTCTATCTATAATTATCCTCGGGACAAAACGAACACCCTCTCCGGCTGTTGACTACGGCTGGCAATCAAATTCGATACCTCCAATGCCGTCATACCCCGACAATCCACCTCATCCACTAACAGCAACAAGTCTCCAACCTTTGCCTTCCCAGCTAATACGCTCTTGTTCTTGAGTTGGACAATCATTGGCATAGTATCCTTGTCTGGACTGCTCGAGACGACAAGTCCTAACTTCCCCGACGGTGCCACCACTTTGATAAAATTGTTGTTGTCGATGGAGGAAGATCCAGCAGTTGCATCTCCATCTTCGGATTCCTTACCAGCAAGTCGAGAGAGAAATCCAAGTAGACCCGACGTGATGACGTTTTGTCCTTCAGTAGTAGGTGTCTCCATGGTTGAGTTGTCATCCGATCTTGCACCCTTTTGCCCTGCCACCTCATTAATCGGCGATGATGCATCATTCTCAATGGAAACTGATCTACCTTTTTTTACTCGTCGCTTCCAATAGATGAATACTCCTAACAAAAGAAGAGCACATCCAGCGGCAATGGCGATGGCATAGAAGTACATATCCTTCAGTCCGGGTATGATGGTTGCCTCTCTTCCGTCAGAGGACAGCTCCGTCTCTGTCGATGCCACTTCCTTCGAAACAACCACTGAATCCGTAGTTGTAGATGGTTCATCTACTATCGTCGCTTCCTCAGTAATCAACTCTCCCTCGACCTCCAATGTCATACTATCAAAACGACTGCTATCATCTTGATCATGCCAATTCAATTGGTTCTGTAGAGAGTCAAGATAGTTCATCCGTTGTTCGACTGATCGAAATCCAGAAGCAACGATATCATTGGCATTCCAACTCTCCGTATTGGAATGGAAGGAAAGGACGGAGGTGAAATCCAATTGGACTGGAGCACCCGGAGATTGAGAGCCAAGCCCTCGACGCAAATAGATTTGCTTTGATGGCGGAAATTCACTTTTCCTCCTCTGCATAGAAGATGACAACATTCTACTTCGATTCGTCGTAGTTGCATCCTCGTCTTCCAATAGCTCGTAGTGGTCAAGCGATATAGTCACATCAATCGAGCGTTCATCCTCACTGCCAACCTCATTAGCTGTACCATCCTTGCTATCACTAGAACTAATATATTGCATGGTTGCATTACGAATCCAATCCTGTGTTACCAGTATCCATCCCTCCTTGGCTACTAGATCCAATTCTCCATTATTGTCGAGCATTACATGCGAGATGCTATCAAGTGTCATGGTCGATCGAACTTGATATGTTCGTTTGGGTGGTAAAGAAGAAGACGACGACGATGGTGTGGAAGAGGAGGATGATAAGGATGATGAAGGCATCGGCGGGGCAGTAGAATGACCACTTGATGTTGAAACTGATGATGATGGTGTATCCTGAAGCTGATTCGTCATCGAGTCCTTTATCGGGGTAGGAGCATGCGTTGGAGTATTCATGGAAGCAGGAGCATTGTCGATCACTACCTTGGCTGCTATTGGCGAAGATGTCGGAGCAGCAGTCACAGGAGCATCACTCAAAGTAGTTCCATCGTCATCATCCATCTCCACTACTTCCACAGTCGGAAGTGCAGTCTCTTCCTCCACACCCACTTCCACAATCTTCTGTGCCAACAGTACAGGCAAAATCCAACGATCACTCATATCCATCGTGACCATATCCAAACGGGAATTCACATATTGTTGAAACAATGTAGGATAATTGTCAATATCATCATATCCATAATATCGTCCATCATATCCCATGGTAAATGTCATTGTTAGGATATGCACTTGTTGTTCAGCACTACTGTCTCCCGAACCAATGAACGAAGTTACTGATTGCGAATTCACTTGGCATGATGGTAGAATGTAGGGAATGGAGATATTGTACCCGAAATTATCAGTGTAACTCGACATGAGTAGTTGATAACGTGTCAATTCCTCGTTGGTGAATTCGGTTGCATTGTGGATTTGTAGTGTTTGGGTGAAGGATTGTTGAATGATGATGGAGTTACTATCACCGTTGGTTGGATGTTCGTTGTTGTCCATCGTGGTGGTTGGTACTGGTACTGGCGATGGCGATGATGATGATTGAAGGTCAAGCGGTAGGTTGGTCGATGATTGATCGTCAAGAAGGCTTCGATGACTTGGTTTGGCCAACGACGACGACGACACCGACAGTGATGTGTGAGCATTACCAATATTGTTCTTCGTGGCATGAGCACCGACCAGGCAAATATTGCATCCCGTCATCATCATCATCATGATGTGGATGGGTCTACTGAGCCGCATCATCGTGAAGCTGAAGCGAGAGAGATTCAAAGACCACGGTCTCTAACGCAGAAGGCAGTATAGTTGACAGCGTTGTTGTTGGATATCGTCGAGATGAGATGATGATGATGAATAGCAATAGTAGTAACTTCTTGAGATGATGATGATGACTGGCGGTACCGCAAATAATGTGATGATATTATGTGCTCCTCCCCTCCTCTCCCTCGTCCTCTCACGTTGCTCGCCTGTTGGGCTAATAATCGAAACAATACTGTTCTTATTCAGTCCGGCACCGGCAAACTAAGCACTGCGACATTGATGTGAAGGTAGGTGGGTCGTATTGGAATGGAATTGCCACCATGATGATATTATCTCGCCAGCCTGCTGATTGCTGCATGCTGCCCACCACATACACATCATCAATACAATACTACCAGCAGCTTCTGTGCAAACAACATTTTCCGGATAGGTATAAGGGGGCAACTCTCTTTACTTTCGGTGCATGCCATCATGTGGGGCTATTATTCCTGATCTGAGTGATGGACAAAATTGGCAAGGAATTTATTGTCATTGACGTTCGGCGGTAAGTAGTATGGAGGTGTGGCCGCGATCGACGGATTTCATGGTACCATATGGTAGTCCTAGCAAGCAACCTCGTCATGCTCATGCATCGTCTATGATCTCGTGTCTCGTCGGCGGGATGCGGCGGGATGGGCGGGAGGTGGGAGGACGGAGGAGACGAACGGAGAGATGAAAATTTTGGATTTGGCGGGAGAGTACATAAGATACGGTCTTACCTAACCACGTGGGTATTAGTACTGATTGACATTATCCTTTCTCAAAAGGCGAGAAACAGTTTTGAAATTTGTTCTTCCTCTGCCGATCCAACAACTTATGTCCTTGTCCAAAGACGACGTTTCGCACCATTATTTCCAACTGTCGAACCAACGTAATTCCTCCCTCCGTTGGAATTAGTATTGACTGCTGGCAGGTCTTCAAATCTTGTAACTTCAAGCAACAACGACGGAGAAGAATTGCAGTCGGAATTGGTACGAGCGCCGGCAGGCACAGTTACCGTTTACTGGCCTAAAATGGCGAGCGTTGTGGAATTTGAATTCGAGAAATGAGAGAGTCCAAAATCCTTACCTATTCCATCGGGGTTAGCGATCAGAGACTTCGATGAGGCTGCGCATTGGTCTGAGATGGAAATTGGATCAATTATTTTTTCTAAATTAGATCAACCTGCAACAAAATGTACTGTAGTATATTTAGATGAACATCTCTTTTTTTGCTCTAATTCTGCAATGTGAGATTGACAGACTATGCAAAACACCAAATCGCTCATTTAATTCACTCCTTGCCCCTGTGTGCCGCCTTGCTTTTGTGCTCCGTGCCTGAATGTATGCGCAACACCATGCTCCATGCATGCATCAATGATCAATGCACCACCACCAGGAAAGAGACAGCAACGACGGTCTTGATTATTGAATTGATCGATAATCAATGCAAAAGAGAGACGTCGGGGCGGGCGGTGAATCAAATCAATATTCAATAGGCAACATCTCAATCTACCATCATCTCTCTGATGGGTAGCAACACCGCCGCCATCGAGTCTGAAACAGCCAAAGCCACAGCGGTGGCGGTGAAGAAGGAGGAATCTGCTGCCATCGACATAAACATAATCGGCATGAAAATGAAATCCGCCGACGACATCGAATGCAATGGCGACGAGACAGCGAATGCTGTTGTTGCGGCCTCTGCCCCAATGACAGTCGATAAGTCGGAAGAGGAGAAGAAGGACGACGGCGCTGATGGCTCTGCAATGTTGGACAATGCTACTGCCAATGATGCTGCTGCGGCTGATGCTGATGATGCCGCTCCCGCCACCACCTCTGCCGCCGCCGTCGCCGCCTCGGCTCCCAGTCCAAGGCGCCATAGCAACAACAACAGCAACAGCAAGCAATTCACCATGGCGCAAACTCCACGACACTGCAACAGAAAGGGACGGGGCATCATTAATAGCAACAACAACGACAATGGCGATAGCGATGAAGTGGTGCAGAATGTTAAGGGGAGCGTTGACAAACAACAACAACTTGCTGCGGTGGATGCAATGGCGACGGCGATGACGACATCAACAAATATTACTGCCAGAGAAGGCGATGCCATTCCGCCATCTCCACCACCAGTGACGATGACGCAACAACAGCCACAACATGCCGCGACGACCAGCCAGCAAAATTCTCATCTTGCTACTTCTGAATATGCTGCTACTGCAGGGGGAGCAGCAGCACATCATCATCGTCTTCCATCCAACAACAACTTGGAGTCTTCGCTGTCGCTATCCTTGTCATCTTCATCATTGTCGCCCACGTTTTACAGCAGCAGTAGCAACAACAACATGAACAACAACAATAACAATGGCAACTACAACGAAGACGACGCTGGCTACCCATCATCATCATTATTTCAACATCATCAGCAACCGCGACAACAACAACAGCAGCGCCCTTCCAATTCCAGCAATCATCGTCAACCCAATAATCACATTCATCCACAGGGGGCAGTGGTGCTTCATGATCCACGACGCTCAGATCCAAGACTTTTGCAAGAGCAGCAACATTCACAGCATCACCATCCACTGCATCCTTCTGCACAACAACGGTATTATCATGCGCCACCACCACCACCACCTCCTCCTCCCAATACTATTGCAGATCCACACTTGCGTCGTGGCGGTGGTGGTGCTGCTGGCCGCCATCATCATCATCATCATTACAATCACCATCTTCAACGTCGGGGAGTAGTTGGTGGGGGAGGTGTGGGTGCGGATTCGGGATATCCTCCTCCGCCTCCACCTCCTCCCAATCATCATTCGCGATACTATGATCACCATCATCACCCCCATCATCCATCATCGTCATCTTCGTACTACTACGAATCATCGGCACCTCCATCCTCCTCAAGGATGCATCCACCACCACTACCACCTCCTCCACATGGATATTACAATGACAATCCTCGTTACTACGATTCTCCGCCGCATCCTCCTCCTCAGCCACATCATCATCATCGGGACTACTATGGTGCTCCTCCAGAGGTGGGGTCACATCCTCCTCCTCCTCCTCCTCCTCCGCATCATCTGCATCAGCAAGGTCGTCATCCAGTTGGAACCATGATGCGTCGCCATCATGAGGAGGATGAAAATGCTGCAAGACTGCGACAGCATCAGCAACACCACCAGCAACAACAGCAGCAGCAGCAACAACAACAACAACGACACCGAGGATTGTCCACCCTATCTGACGAAGATTATGGAAGCAAGGAGAATACTAGTAGTTGCATCAACGGCGATGATGGCAACACTAGTCTACACGCCGTGTCATCCAGCTTCTCCAATGGGACAAAAGACAACAAGGCCAAAACTACTAGCAGTACCGCAATCCTCTCGGTAGCTAGCAAGCATAGTCCTGGAGTGGTGACCAACATTGGCGGGGGAAGCTCCTTGGAGGGAAGTGAGGAGTATAATATCCTCCAGCAAGAATCGTCCTTGTCCACATCTTCGTCATTGTCGTTACCGAACCAACCTTCTCTCAAGTCGAATGATGATGACGAGATTGGTCACAATCACCACATTCACCACCATCACAGCAACAACATCAATTACTACGACGATGCCGAATCGAGGGCATCCAATTCCTCATGGCGTATACTACAACAAATCGCCAGTGTCGACAAGGATGAGCTGCTACGTTTGCAAACTAGCAAGAGTGATGTCACTACTACCACTTCGATCAGTAATGAAGAGGACAAACATCATCATGATGATAGTATCAAGAAGAATGTCACGAAGACTTCCGATACCACTACGGGAATGGCCGTGGTTACGACCACCATCACTGCCAACACCACACCAAGGGACAAGAAGAAGGAGACGCCATGTAATAGCTCCGAGGTTTCGGCTACTGCCACCGATACGCAAGGCGCTACTGATACAATTCTAATCAAAAGAGAGGAAGCATGCAAAGACGAAAGAGAGGCCAACAAACAGAATTCTCCCGGAGAGATCTTACCCGCTACATCCAATCTATCACGCACATCCAGTCTGAGTGGTTCCCCCGCAGATGATGATAATGCTCGTATTGTCGGTGGCGGTGGAGACGGCCACGGTCATGGTGATGACCACCACGAACAGAATCATCGCGAGGTGGTTGTACCTCCCAACTCATACCCTTCTCGACGGGAGGGCACTGGTGGTATGCATTCACTTCCTCCTCACCACCACCACCACCATCATCAACAACACCATCACCACCCCCATCTGCCACCGCCATATCATCACCAGCATCACTCACCCTACCACCATCCATACAACACCATGCCCCGGGGTGGTGCTGATGGTGGTGCGACAACCATAGAAGATCAACCACGCTCTCTCCATCCACCGCTGAATATGCATCCATTGCGACTTTCGGAATTGGAAATGTTTAGAGGAGAAGGAGCTGCCGCCGCAGCGGCCAATGGCGAGGATGATTATTCGCCATCGGCCTCGACTATTTCGACCAAGGCGAGTCTTGCAGTGGCAAAGACTAGACAAAATCATCTGCATTCTGCTGAAGTTGGCAGTGGTACTGGCGGTGGAGACCACGTTGGACGGGATGGAGGAGGAGTACCCCCAGGAGGAGGCAATCCACTGTTTGTCAATACCAATAAGTATCCTCCCACTCCAAACATGGTAAGTCACCAAATGTCAATTTGTAATACAATCGATCAATGGGGTCGTATCACTTTGTTGTCGGCGGTAAACAACCTTTCACTGTCTCTTTACAAAATCATTGTTGGACGCTAACCAATTGTCGCCTGTTCTCTTCGATCACCATACTCATGAACAATTTCTTCAGAAGCCAAAGCATCCTGTTCACGTTAAGAAATCTCGCGAGGGTGTGAAAGAGGGTCACAACAGCGCCGGTGACGTTTTAGCATCAGACCAACACGTGGCGAAGCGGACAAAGCATGGTGATGCCTCCCCGGACAATATCATGAACATTAGTACTGGGAATGCTCCTTTTCCTCCTCCTATCAAGGAGCATTCTCCGACGGTTGCGCTCGACGGATGTGTCATGGCCGGTCCGCTCGGCGATGGGCTCTCTCCCAATGAAGCAAGTGCCGCCGCTAGCTCGCATCACTCGCAACAAAGCCTTGAATTGGGGGCTATGCCATCGTGGGAGACAGCCGGCAAGCCATTGGCTGGTTGGAGCATCTGCAGTGGCATGGAGAGTCTCAAGGATGCCGTTATGGGCAGTGCATTTAGCTTCTCGGGGACAATCGAGGATGAGAGCGCCATGAATAATGATGATCCTAGTCCAAAGAGCATATTGAGTAAATTTGGCGAGAAGCGTAGGATTGCTCCGGGGACGCATGTACAGTTCTCTCGAGATCATTCTGGAAGTGGTACAAACAGGTTGGAGAATACAGCCTCCTCAACACCAGCAGGAGTAGGAGGAAGTGGAGGATCAAGGAAGCGAAGTCATGGAATGGCTGGATGGTCGCAAGAACCTCCTCCTCCTCCTCCTCCTCATTCACCACGCCAACTGTACGACGATTACTATTATGGAGAAGGCCCCCCTCCCCCTCGACCATACGATCAATATCATGTTGCAGCGGGTGGAGATTGCCATACACCCCACCACCACCCACCTCAGTCGCATCGTTATCCTCGTGACCATGCGTTCTATCCAGAGGAAGATCCGTACTATGATCATTATTACAGTCCTCATCCGCCACCACCTCCTCCATATGGCTACCCGCCTCATCCGCGACAACAACATGTTGGTACTAGAAGATTTCCCCATCGTCCTGAATATCCGCCATATCCGACAAACTCCATGCCACCGCCACCGCATCAAACTCCTGCAGCCATGGGAAGTAGGGCCCACCCCATGGTCCACACGCCACCATCTACCATCCATCATCCGTCGCTCATCCACTCTCAATTTCCTCACAATCGTGCTATTATCACCGCAGTTGGCAATGTGGGTTCATCATATGGTACTTGGACGCCGGCCGATGATGCTGCCTTAATAGAACTAATGAAGAAAGTCAAAAGTCCCGAGAATTGGGAACCGATCGCCAAGAAACTCGACCGCGGTAAGTCACCACGAGACATTCAAGAGCGATGGACGCGTTTTCTAAAGCCGGGCAGTCGAAAGGGGCAATGGACAGAGGAGGAGGATGCCATTGTTATTGACGCTGTGGGCAATTCGGTCGAGGATCCGTTCACTCGTTGGAGTGACTTGGCACAACGATTGCCTGGGCGGGTGGGGAAGCAAGTAAGGGATCGATGGGTCAATCACTTGAATCCGTCGATTAATCATATGCCATTCGGTAGGGAAGATGTGAGTGATGTGATGATCTGGTTCATATTATTTGCTTTGATGATTGTCTTTACAGTGCAGGTCCACTCAATGAACTCTCCGTGTCAAACGTAAAACAAGGACCTATTGCTCTGGGAAGGACATAAAGAAGTAGGCAAACGATGGGTTGAAATATCTTGCAAATATTTCAAGGCTTCACGGTCCGAAAACCACATCAAGAATCGTTGGTACTCCGCATCCTTCAAGAAGTTTATTGCAAAGGAGTTCGGCCCAGATGCGTATCGTCTGGCGAACGAAGTTGGTTGCGCGAGGAATGCTAGAGATAGGAATTCTATGGCAGACAGTCATCTTCAGCAGCCTCCACTGAAGGATGGGGCCCCAATTGTTAGTGGGTTTAGGATGATGTCAGCTCAAGACGTGAAGTCCAGTTATCGGTCAATGTGAATACGGGTGACGACAAAAATGAATTATTATTTGGATTGTACAAATACATATTTCGTTGAGAGATACTATGTGGATGGGAAAGAGAGTCCAGTTATTCGATGATTGTAGTGGATTGTAAAGAACATCCACCATTGAATAATGATTGTAACAGTGAAGTATCAATGTTGTTTTGTATTTAGTATGTATCTTGTTAGCTCTAGAAAGCTAACGGTTGGAATTAGATGATTTGTTTGCATAATATCGATCTCCTCGTCCAGCACAGGAGATATTTCTCTCTCTCTCTCTCTTGAAGCGGTCAAACTTTCAGTCTTTCAGTATTTGACATCATTGTATTCAGTATTCCGTGAGTGAGTGTTACCACTGGAGAATTGATGATAATTGATAATGATGAACGACGCTAAACACATGGAATAATGAGCCATTGAACTGGTATCGACGGATGGTTGCAATAATGCTGCTGCTGCTGCTGGTGGCGGTAGGTAATCATCGAAGCAATGCGTTCGTGCCATTACTATTCTATGTTCTCCTCCATCCAGTGCATCTATCTCCCGTGTGGGTAGGTGCATTTTTATTTGTTGCATACGCTTGATAAGTATCTACTTATCTCAACATCCCCGCCCATGGCACCTTGTCCTTTGTAATAATCTCTGGACCACACCAGTGCAACAATGCCTTCATATCAGGACAAGTAAGTTCATAGGGTGCCCGCCGAGAGAATGGATTACGTTCCTTCCGTTTATTCTGCAATATATCCGAATGACACCCATATGGATCCGACTGGAATGGCACAAGTGAATTGGTACGTTCCCCCTCGGTCGACAATTGCAAATCAAAGCCAGTAGAGGAGGGTGGATCAATCCCAATATATTGAAATCGATTTAGGGGCCATAGTAGCGCCCCGACATGGAGAGTTTCAAATCGTTGACGTTTGAAAGAGAAGGAAACAAGTGTGATTTGTTGGGGATACGATCCGGTAACTTCATGAAATCGGCAGATGGAGAATAATAGATTTTCGAAGCTGTCGGTGGCATATTCTTCCGCGATGGTACGAGCTCGGACAGTAGTGGATGTCGATGGATGGTGATGTTGTCGAGTGTTCCCATTGCTAGTGTTCTCCCCATCCAGCACCGTCTCATTCACACGTTCCGGAGCAGAAGAAGAATCCCCAGCTCCATTTCCACGATGGTCATCCATATTATTATTGAATACATCCCTACCATCCCACAACTCCAAAGCATCCGCAACACGAAAGTAGCTCCCCCCCTCGGCCTCGGGTCCAGTCTGAGGCCGTGTCTGTCCACCACTAAACACTAACAAACTAGATTCATCCTGCAATGCCACTTGTATCCCCGCCTGGATGTGTGACACAATGGCCTGGGGCAGACCTCGATTGCGTTGATAATCATACATGTACCATACGGAATCGTCACGGGCGGCATTCTCGAGATCACTGGATATTAGGACGGAATGTCCAGCAACGATGATGAGATGTGTTGCTTTGGTGGCACTTGATTTTTCATTCTGTATGAAGTAGTGGATGGAATTAGGAATGTAATATACAGCATGTGTGAGAAAGAGAGGTTGGCCGTCAATAATTGCATTAGATATGAATTCCCATTGAAAGAGAGTGGATATTATAATATGATAACTCACAAATGGCTGCGAGTCTGAATGCACCAAAATTAAAGGACGGTTCCCTCCACGAAGATGCTGCCGACGAACGCCACTGGCGCCGCCATTCCAATAATAATTTGGTGAACCATGATTGAATGCAAATATGGATGTGCTTGTGAACCAAAACAACATGAGTAGCCCAATTAAGATGAATAATTGTAATTTGGAAACGATGAATGGATGAATTGCCCTCCAAGCAGCAATGGCGGCACCGGCAGCAGTGCCAGTAGGATAGGAAGGATGGTGACGCATGACCCGCCGCACGTGTCGTTGTTGTCGCGACGAGGAGGATGCTTGTTCATAACAACCACGATGAGTGGCAAATGATGAGGATGATGAGGGAGGCATCAATATCAATGAACTAGAAATAGCTTGAGACGAAGAAGGGCCATCTTCATCTTTGGGTGACTTGGCGTGCGTCTATACCTACTGCTGATGTAGCAGGAGGGTCTCCGAAGGGGGCGGCGGCGGAGGCGCTCATGCTCATGGTTGGTGTTGGTTGCATCGTTGGCTTTGTGTGGTTTTGAGTTGAGAAAATCTGGCGGGAAAACTCACCCCCCCCCTCCATGAGCGAGATTGTGGCGGGAAGTAACTCAGATGAGCGACAATGTGGCGATTGGAGTACTGGCGAAAATGGCGGGAAGATCCATCACCAACACTCACACAAATCCACCATCATTCATTCACTATCACCATGAACACCATGAACACCATGAGCACTGCCGACGCCCCATACAGCATATTTTTTGGGCTCCAAAATACACCCAGAGACAGTCTGTCACATCTCTACTATAAAAATATGCTGCTATATTGTATGTGGCTGTCGTCGACTGAATTTCTGTCGGCGCGGCCCTGAAGCGTTGCTACTACCTACTTACTCGTATCTGTATTGACATTTTAAACATGCCGACAGCCATCGCAGATCTCTTCGGTGAATGGGGGCTGTGCATGGCGCGGAATAAAGCAGAACTAATTAGTTGATTATTTGTGGGGTGGCGACTTAGACATGAATCTGGTCAGAATGAAAAGTCGACGGCGATAGAAAATGATGAGTGTCGTTCAGTCGAGGGGAGCGGAGGCATGGAGTTAGTACCATACTCAACAATTGCCCCCAGACGTATCATTGATAAAACATGACGAATGAATACACGGAGGATCAATTTATCAAGGAATATTATTATCGGAATTCCTTGACACAATGAAAGCTGTGGCAGTGGAGTATGACGACTCGATTACCATGAGCTATTCGTCTACGAACTCTTCGCACATCGTACCCACACGGTTGTGTCATTAATTTCTATTTGAGTTATCTTGGCGACGATGGCGTTGGACTCAACGGCGCCGATCCCTTCATCAATGTGATCTTCCGCTCGCCCTGACTTCGCTTGGCCATTAGTCTTGTGAATGTTGCCGCCGTCATGTTCCGCGTATCTACTCCATCAAGACCTACAATGAGATCGCCAGGATCCACTAACCCAAGTAGTTGCGAATTGGGTTTCAACGAGTGGATCATGGGACCCTCTGGAGTAGTGTCGATAATGGTCCCCAATGGACCTGATGGGGCATACACATAGTACAACGTGTCCTGATGTGAGGCACTCTTTCGTGGCGTGCTCGTAGGTGAGCTGAAGCTGTAGTTCATCCTGTGCGATGGTGTAGAGCTTCTATTTCCCTTGGGTGTGAACGGAGTCATGATAGCACGTGTATCGTATTGATCACCAATCATCTTCTCAACACTGGTATGATTGAAACGATCTCCCAAGTATCCATAACGCGGACTTGGCGTGAATGGTTCTTCGATGTGACTAGGATTTGATAATGATGATACACTGTGTTGTATCTCAATCATGTTGTCGTCTGGGAACTTTGCGTTTTTCTTAGGTGCTTGGTTATCGGTAAACACATAGATATTTTTTTCCTTCCTCTTAATGGCAGCCTTAAGATGCTGAGGAGACAAGTCCAACGCAGATACTTCATTTTGTTGCGGCTCAGTCTCGACAGATTCAACCTGTATAGATATAACAACAACATCAGATGAGCAATCAGTGAGGATGAGTTTCTACGCGGCTAGTAGAGTAATTAATTAAGATGCAACAACATAATACATACCTGATCCAACAGACTAGTCATCCTAGCATCAACCTTCTCCTTTTTTGGTACCTTCATGTCCATCGGCTCCAGACATGCGCAGCCCCCATCGTAAGTTGCCATCTCCTCATCTTCTTTTTCTGCACTTGGGCAACTCTCATCCCCAATTAAGTTATCGCCCGATTTCGTGACACGGCTCAAATCGTATGCAAATTCTTCTTCCTTAATGTCTTCATCATATGGGCGACGTCGCTTGGTACCTGATTTGCGCTCCATATATATCTTGCTCCCTACCAATGCCACAAAAGCAACGACAGCTCCAAATATTATGACAATTTTGTGATTTGGTTTATCATTCGCTGCAGATGCTTCAGAGCTCGACACTACCGAAGAGGGAGTGTGTGGGGACTCACTTGGAAAAAAATCAGATTCATCTGATAGTTCGCTCATGAACTCATCATAATTGGATGAAATTTCGTGAGAGAGTGCGGTAGATATTGAGTCACCACTATCATTTGCTTCATTGAGGGCAGTCCAATTTGATACAATCCCATCTACGCTCAACTCAACTGACAAAGCAGGCGGAGACGAACTCTCTGCTAATGATCGCAATGCTGATTTGTCGACACTACTTCCAATCTTGCTAAACCTTCGTCCGTTCAATACCCTTACATTCCTAGAACCGACGCTCTGGGATAATACATTAACTTCATTCACCTCCAATACTCCGATGAACTGTTCGTTCAAGAAGGACAACGTGGCATTTTCCAATACAACCTTAGTTTCATTGTCCATCAGCTCAGTTACTCCATCAATAATTATTCGGACTTTGGAAGAGAAGAGATCTGTGGTTGGTGCATTGCTTGTCGAAGATTGGACCGGCGAAATGGAGGCGGGCGCCATCGATGGAAGCCGCGGCACGGTTTTTGTCGGACTATTACTGAACTTCTCGTCAAATTTGGACGGTATTGGTGTGGCCGTAATACTCGATGTAACTGGAGTTGCAGTTGGGTCATTGTTTAGTTCATTACTAATTGAGATTTCAAGCGCAGTCGGAGATATTGTGGGCTTGTGCGAGGGTGTTTGACTACTCGGATGATGTGATGGACTAGCTGTTATGGGCTGCATCGATGGTAACATTGTCGTTGGCGCGTCGCTTGGATTGTATGTGGGCGATTGACTGCTTGGTATCATTGTCGATGGACTTAGGCTTGTAGGAGTGTGCGATGGACTGCCTGTTATGGACTGCATCGATGGTGACATGGTGCGTGGCAAGTCGCTTGGATTGTATGTGGGTGATTGAATGCTTTGTATTGTTGTCGTTGGACTTAAGCTAGTAGGACTGTGCGATGGACTGCCTGTTATGGGCTGCATCGATGGTAACATGGTGCTTGGGGCGTTGCTTGGATTGGAGGTGGGTGATTGACTGCTTGGTATCATTGTCATTGCACTTAAACTAGTAGGACTGTGCGATGGACTGCCTGTTGTGGGCTGCATCGATGGTGACATGGTGATCGGCGCGTTGCTTGGATTGGAGGAGGGTGATTGACTGCTTGGTTTCGTTGTCGTTGGACGTAAACTAGTAGGACTGTGAGATGGACTGGCTGTTGTGGGCTGCATCGATGGTGACATCGTCGGCTTGCTGGACGATGGATGACCGGTTGGTTCATTTGTTGTGGGATTGTTCGATGGACTCGGCGTCGGTGCCCTTGTCGTCGGAGAAGACGTAGAGTTGTTGCTCGTATGTGTGCTATTGATATGACTATTTTGCCTTATCGTCACTTGGTCGTCGCTCGGTGGAGGATTGCTTGGCGTCGTGAAAAGACCCGGCGTCGATCTTGAAGTAGGTCCTGATGTTACCGGAGAGCTGCTAGGCAATATATTGTGCTCCTCGTTCGACGGATTATCAAATGTCGTACTTAAACTAAATTCAAATGACATTGTTTCACCAGGGTGACTAGAAGAAAAACTGTTGCCTTGATCCACCAAATCAATCACAGAGAAGGATGAATTCCTCAAAGTCCTACTGCCGTTCTTGACATGGAGGACATTTCTTATCGGATGTACCCTTTTGCGTCTGATATTGTCAGCCGAGTAAAGTTGATGTATCTCTACATCATCGATTGCCAGGCTGTTACCAACGCAGCATGCTGCTATGGAGACAACGAGTGTCAACAATTTCTCCCTGCTGGACATGGACATGACCTTTGAATTTATCGGCTATCACTTTACTTGCCGAGAAGGTGTTGTTGGTGTTGTTTCAGGATCAGTGCCTATCAGCGCATATCAACAACCCTACCTGCCCTCTTTCATTGTCTCTATTCACCATAACCAATCACCATCGTAGCAGCATCATCTATGCGATTAACAATGCTGTCGAGCACCGTGAATGATGCCATAAAAAGCAAGGCGGTGCGGTATGGGTTTTCGCTGTCGGAGGCAAAGACATTTCAAGTACCTTCTCATTGTTGCAGATGCGGAATCAATATGCTCGAAAGATAAATCTAAATTCGAACTAGAATGGAAAAAATGAAGATGGCCTTTTCTCGCTTCTCGAGTTTGAGCGACGCAAACGTCCGTCCACGTAGATACCATACCATAGCATATTATCTACAGCGACAGTGCGTGCACGAGGTGCGTGTCTCATCAAAAATCTGGCGGGAGATGCGCTAATAATTTGGCAGGAGATACTCCTACTCTTCGATTTATGGACTCGACTCAATTGTTGGCGGGAACTCATGACTCGAATTAACGAACTACTTACACTGCATTTTGGCGGGAGGCTTGACGACTAGACACGTGGCAGTAATGTTTGCTTACTCTAGCTTTTAGATGACGTAGAGTCAACTCCATCCTCGTCATTCGTCAAAACATTAATCATTCAACAACAAACAACTTCTTGCACGTTGCGTTTTAATCATTGATTAAGTAATGCAATATATACTCTACTACTACTACTACCACGATGATCTCTGCATCCTTCTCTTCACACACTGTTTGATGCAACTACATGAATTTGTTTGATTTGGACCAGTCGATACACCTGTACTTTGAAATGGTAGAACGTGACGTGATCCATTCGGCACAAGCAACATTCGAATCATTTGTTTGGTGGGGCGCCTACACTTAGTGCAACAAGGCTTTCCACAAACTCTCATCATTTTTGTGGCTACATAACAACTTCATGTATGCTGAATGCTCCATCAATGATGTTCATGCAACACAACTTCATATGCTGAATGTTCCATGCATTCATACCGTTCACGTTTGCCTTTGTTAGGCTTAGACTTCCGCTGCTTCGTTGATTTCTGCTTGGCTGGCGGAATACTCCTGTCTCCGGTAGGAGCAACTTCAGGAGTCGTCATTGAGCGTGCCAAATACTCTTGCTCGTCACTATGGCAACTCTTCTCATCGTGGTCGCCTCTTTGGCAATTCTCCTCGTCGCATTCGCTTCTGTCTTCTCCTCTTCGATAGTCCTCGCAACTCATAGCATTTGCAACTTGTTTCTCCATAGACCCAACATAACTTGATTTAAGTTCGGGCGTCGTCACCTCAGATTTCGAGGTCATATTTGACATCTTCACCTCATCGTTCTTGATACTTTGATTTCTCTTCTCTCCACTGTGACGTATGTCATCATCTATTCCGTCCTCACCCGATTGTGGAACACTCATGTCATCTTCAGATTGTTTCTTATCGTACGCATCATACCGTTTGGGTTGCCTGTCGACAGATTTGGGTGTGAACGTAGACGTAAGCGATCTAACCCTCGCCACTGTCTTGGACATCGATTCGGCGAGTAGCATTCGTTTGTCCCCACTAGGAGTAGTGCACGAAGATATTGCCGATCTTTCAACCTCAGCGTCCCCTTCTTCAATCTCACCCAAAATCGAGTCTTCATCAGACTTCACATGACCGTTCGATTCATCTCCCGATTGATTCTCGCTGACGCTATCATTTTCGCTTGTGCTTCCTTCGGCTTTGGACTCGTTGCCTCCTGTTCTCACAGTGGTTAATCTCGAGTCAGCTGATCCCGATTCGGAGAAACTAATGGCAACCTCATATTCCGTTTCACAGATAGAGGCAAGTAAATCGCCGCCGACTTCTGCATCGCGGCTCAACACGTCGTCTTCGTCGCAATCGTATTGTCGACGTCGCTCGACATTGGATTTGATTTCCATGTAGATTGCACCCGCCATTGCCGCTACAGCCAAGGTGACTCCAAAAATGAAGAATATTTTTCGACCTTTACTCTCATTGGAAGATACCGGGTCTGTCACCAAAGCCGATGGGATTGCTTTGAGATTTGCACCTTCTAATCTATCCATGAACTCATCGAGATTGGATGAGATGGATTGACCAAGGAAGGTGGAGATGGAGTCTCCACTGATCTGCTGGGCATAACTTCCTGAGCTGAAAGCAGTCAAATTAGTTATCATTCCCTCTACATCAAGCTCAACTATCAAGGAGAAAGGAGATGAAGTCGCAGCCAGCGACCTTGATTTGTTCTTGCCAGTCTTTGGAAGTGTCCTATGCTGACCGACTCGCAACGACCTAATTGGTTCAGATGCCTGGTGAACTACACTCTGGTTAGTTAAAGTTACCTCATTCACCAGTATCAAACCCAAGAATTGCTCGTTCAAGTACGACAACGTGGTGTCTTCTAGTACTTCTGAAGCATCCCTGTCCATTAGCTCAGATAATCCATCGAAAGTTATGCGAAGTTGTGACGAAAAGTTTCTTGTGTTCGAGGTAGCATTCTGTGCAGGAAAACCATCAAATTTTAGTTCCGAGGTAGGTGCCATGGTTATGACAACATCCTTGCCTTGCGTCGGCTGCATCGATGATGGATTGGGTGATGATGGACTAGAGCTACTAGGACTCAATGATGCTGTGTACACTATGCTGCTCGATCTACTTGGTTCCAATGTCGTCACACGGCTGAAACTCATCGATGGTGATAATGTTGGGTTGCTGCTTGTTGGATAACTGGTAATGGGAGAATTCGTTGAACGATGCGTTGGTTCACTCATCGTTGGAAAAGATGTTGGATTCATGCTCGGATGACTTGTCGGATCAGCCGTTGTCGGTTGCATTGTTGGTGACATCGTCTGGGATATTAGCCAGCCTACTAGAGTGTTTAACACGCATGCAGGACTTGGACAAGAATTGGGATCTTTGGTTGGAGAATTCGTTGGACTATGCGTTGGTGCACTTGACGGATTGGCCGTTGTTGGGTGCATCGATGGTGATGATGTTGGACGACTTGTTGTTGGGCTGCTTGTTGGTGTACTAGAAGTGGGAGAGTTCGTTGGACTATGCGTTGGTTCTCTCGTCGTTGGAAATGATGTTGGATTCATGCTCGGTGAAGAAGTTGGCTTGAATGTGGGATGAAATGATGGCTTGGCCGTTGTTGAATGCATCGATGGAGATGATGTCGGATGATTCGTTGTGGGGCTTCCTGTTGGTTCACTGGTAGTTGGAAAGTTGGATGGACTGTGCATTGGTTCCCTGCTTGTTGGAAAGCTAGTTGGCTTGAAAGTGGGAGAATTTGACGGATGAGCTGTTTTGGGTTGCATGAATGGCGTTGCTGTTGGATTATTGGAAGAGGGTTGGATGGAGGTTGCCATTTCACTTTTAGGTTGCGTCGTCTTACTTGCAGACAGAGGAGAATCAGATTCGACATCATCTACACTGATCAGTACGCTTGGGTTGAATGTGGGCGCCGGATCACTTGGCATTATTTCTGCTACGGGCCCGGTTGCACTTTGGTTGTATGACACAACTTTTTGTTGATATTTGGACAAGATGTAGGGCCCACACGCAATGCCGACCCCAATGACAATGAACACTATAGCGGCGGCGCGGCGCGCATTTCGTTTTCCACCATGCGGGTTCCTCCTCCTTTCGAAAGAATGCAGTTGAAGGCCTGCATTGGCCAATACTGTTTCTTCTTGTTGATCTTCATTGATATTGATTATTTCGTCGGTATAACCATCACTGATACTGAAACTATGTTCTATGGTCATGGCTGCCGAACGATGATGACCTTACCTGTCTTGGAAAATAATGTAATAGATGACTCTTAGTTGACGAATGGTATTTGAGACAATGGGTTGCCAAATGACATGGTCATATACTGTTGACAAGCTACCTCTTACCGATTACAGGATACAATATGGCAGGTGGTGTGGGGGGGAAA
>JALLBK010001011.1:0-15160 GCA_036940085.1 Discostella pseudostelligera
GACCAAATAATATGTACATGTTCACATCAATCTTAGCAAATGACACAACCAGCTGACGACGATCCCCTCAATATATCCTGCAACTCTCTCTCTACCGATTCATACGACTTGGCAAAATGTTTTCGATCCGGTAATGCATTAAATTCATGGTCATGTACCAATTTATTCCGAACGGTAACCAAATACCTCAGCTTCTTCACCGTGTCTGGACATAGATTGTGCGAGATTTGGGCCACGGATATTTTGTCATGCAGACCCACATTCTTGCCGGTGGGGACATTGAATTGTGTTTCAAGGAGATATTCCATGTCTTTCGTTGCACGTATTACTAGCTCAAAGTCGTTGGTGTATTGCTGGTATGAGGTGGAGGAATATGACGCGCCCATGGCTGCAAAATATCATGCAAAACAGAGATCTGCTGCGACAAGTGGCAGGGAAACGAGTACTAAGGCGGTCGGAGGATGAAGGATGATGATGATGCTGCCTCTTCCCTGCGATGAATCTTCTGCCTTTCGATCGACGCCGTGACGATCTTCGACGATACGGCAATGATCAGGAGCTCGCCGAGGGCAGGGGTGAGCGGGATGATGGATGGTGGGTGAAGGGCGAGGGACGTAAGTATCAGTTGCTGAAGGTACAATATCGCTATTGCTAATGCAGGATAATGCTCATGATGATGTGGCAATTCATATCTATTCCGCGGCGGCCCTCGTCATTGTCATTGTCATCGTCATCGTCATCAGGAAAAAAAGGGTGGTGGGTCTTGCTTGGTGCTGGGTATCTTTTTTAATTTCAAATTTTAATTTTACATTCGGTTAAGTATCTTTTTTATTTTTATTCTAAAATCGTTAAGTATCTTTTCAATACGCAACTTGCTTGTCCCCGCCATTATTGGATACTTAGGCCGTAATTTTATTGGCCTCCACCTATCTACCATACCATCAACCATCATTAGGTTAGGTTCTACATTAAAGGTGTGTCCTCATCCACCATGAGCCATGAGCCGCTGCGGCACCACTACACCAGTTATCATCTCAGCACAACTCTGTAGCCAATTTTCACCAGCCACGTCGCTTCAAATGTCATTTATGTTCATGGGTGAGCATTATCCGCCGAACGACGCGAATTATTGTCGATCCACCCCGACGGCGACGGCGGCTACCTCACCAGCCATTCGGCAGCGCAGAGGTTGCGGCAGTGGCAACATGAACATCAAAGCCCTATCCCGTGCACAGACTTCGGCACAATGGAAGGAATCTCTACGAAAAAAATGTTTGGAACGTGTCAAGCTTGCTCGAAGGGATCGTCTGTGGAAATCTCGTCTGCTAAATATATCTGTGGATAATAGTGTGGATTCCTCGTCTGCGGCATCAAGCATGAATCTTCTCCCATCGGTGGGGCGGGGCAATAATAATAGACTGAAACGTGGACGTGATGAAGAGTTGGATTATATTGATTGGAGTAGTACTTACAATGATGTTGAGGCGACACTCGATCGCACCCATGGGGAGGAACAATGCAATTCTTGTGAGGATTCTCCAATATTACGAGCGTCATCCATTGGATATACTAGCACTCCATTATTCGAGCATTGTGATTCACAACGCCAAGGCAATAGCAATAATTTGCAAGAAGATGATGACGAAGAAGAGAGGAATATCGTCGACACAGCCAGGGCGCTTGTGGAGCAAGAGTTGCAACGTGCCTTATCTGGTGTGCAACAATGCCGAGACATGATCACAATGAGTTCGCGTGCGAAAGACGACGATATTGACTTCTCAATATCGCATGAGGAATTTATGGAACTGTTGAATGATGTCACCGAGGAGTTACAACGAGAGGGTACGTGGTTTTTGATGTATTTTTGTTTGACTCTATCACATTTCCACCACCAACATATTACTCTATCACATTTCCACCACCAACATATTGCAATTCCTTGTTGTCTAGACGAACTGCTCGAGGAAGAAATATGGGAAATGGAAAGAGCAGAAGCGATGGAACGGGAAAGGCTAATGCACCAGATTGATGACTTTGAGGCATGGGAGGAACTCGAGCAGAAACAGCAACAACACACGCAGCCGAGCACGTATACATCGCCATTTCAAAGCTTGGCCTCTCCTCGTCTGACATGTCCCATTTGCAATACGTCGTCATTGATGGAGTCTCCACAACACGGTATTATATGTACCAGTGCACTCGGAGATAATCCACAACGATGTACATTCCAGTTAAACATTGCTCAAGACGGGCTGACGTTGCATCATCTCCACGCCCAGCTTGGGGCAATCTATGAGGAGCACACTCAACTTTGTTTGAGGGGACAATTAAAGTTTCGTATCGAACATAGGGCAGGTGTCAGCATGCTCATGGCAAAATGCAATGTTTGTTCCTCCGACGTTGTGGTTTTGTGACATTCATTGAATTTACATGTCTACAATAAGTAATTTACATCAACGATATTATTTTGTACATACAACTCAAAATAATTGCGCATATGGCACCGCCACCAATCCCTCCTTTAACCGTTCCATCACCTCTAAATCACTAATGCACCACCGTGAACCACATTTGTACTTCCCAGCACGATACATGACATTCATTTTCGATGCCGGTGCAAGGACATGCAAATGAAGATGATCAACACTATTGAACGGCGGTATGTGAAAACACAGAATGTAATCTTTCGTTGCCAATGCTTGTGGTTGTTGTTCTTTAAGTAGATCTAATCCCATTTGTCTCATGTCTTGGACGAGATGTATATCCTCGGGTGATAAAGAATACACAGTGGGGATATATCGTTTGGGTATGACAAGTGCATGCAATTCCGCCTTGGGTGATCTATCTCGAAAGGCTAATAAATCAGAGGATTCTTTGTAGTTACGACTGGGTGAGGAGCCATCAAGAATTCGACCAAAGACACTAGGATTTTCGGAGTAGTAACTTTTTCCTGCAACCACACTGTCATTGTCATCGGGTGATGGAGGCCGGTGGTGGACGCAAGTTGCATGAGGAATCATACCGGTACAGTCGACGACGGAGTTGCAATTGTCCCCGGCGGGGCTTTTGAAGAGGAATTGAAAGCTAGCTAGGCCACCGATGGTGGCACCCAGGAATCTGGTCCGTGTGCTAGGAGGTATGGCCATGGCGGTGAATGCTGATCGATTGCAAAAGGGAAGGGGCATTGGCGGCTTCATGGTCGTACTCCTAGGTGTTCGTGTTGGGTGTTGGTGTTGGGTGTTGGGTGTTGGTCTGTCCATCGAAGTAGATTGGCCGTTGTCTGTCCGTCGGTGGAGCTCCCAAGTGTTGGTGCTCGTAGAAGGTTCATAGGAATTCATTCACACACCTTCCGTCGCCGCAAAAGCAACCCACACAAAATCCACCGTCGACGCCGCCGCCGCCGACGACGACGACGAGCAGCACACAGTAGATAATAGAGGCAGCACACCACCATGACCGAGGAAGAAGGCATCAAGGGAAACACGGGCGACTTCGGTTTCCCTCCCTCCAACAAAAAGTCGTCTCGCCGACAGCGCCATTCCTCCACCTCGTCGTCATCTCGCGGTGGACATGTCGTCGACCGCGGCGCCAAAATCATCGTCGCCCTACTCGCCGGGGCCGGGGCTGCCTTCCTCATTGCACTCCTCCTGCTCATGTCGCGTCTCGAATCGGAGGAATTAAGTAACGGACTATTAAACTCAAATGTCGGTGGGTCCAAGGGCGTCGATGATCAAATCTATCTCGAGGAGGTGGCGCAGGGGCATGCATCGCTGGGTTTAAAGAGTGATAAGGATCGCACAACGGAGCGTCAGGCCAAATTGGTCTCCAAAATACATAATATTAAGGCTTTGTATGATAAGAAGCTGGAGAGAATTAGCAGATTGGTGGGCCTACCTCCAGGAAATCCATTAGAAAAAGTTGTTCACAGGGGGGAAGCAGAGATTGAGGGTATGGCGAATGCCATGATAGGGAAGGGGGCCTGGCCGGAGCATCATGATCTTCAAAAAGAATTTAGGGACGCGATTGAGAAGGATAATGAAGCGTTAAAGAGAAGGGAAGAACATGATAATAGAGCCCAAATAATCGAGGAGAACAAGGTATTAGATTCGGGGAAGTTAGAAGTTCCCAAAGCAAATGACAAGGTGGACGAAAAGTCACTTCCCCATCTCTATCCGCACTTTCCTCCCATGCCACCTCACACCATGGCCGTGGACTTATTTGGCGAGGACATCATTACCAACACCATATCTCATAATCAGCCCACCATCGCCGGTATCATTGCCATCTTACAACGCTTCCTGGCCAAATTACATCAAATGCTCGTCGAGAACAAGCATGCCCCTACTGCCGACATTGTCATTGAAAAGTATTTTGCCTTGGTGGATGAATATCTGGCACCATTCGAGGAGGCCTATCGCGATCGACCTATCTTCCCCATTCGAGAGGATGGATCTGTCTTCATGTCATTAGGTGCCTATCGTGATCATCTCTTGGGAGAGACCCTTCGTCAGGCATTCAAAACGGCGGCACATCCTGATCAACTATTCGTCGGTGCTGTCGTACAGAATTGTTTTGGGCTTGAAACCTCCTGTCGGACCGGTGTGGAAGTAAAGGGAAAAGATAAGAATGGCAATCCTATTACGCAAGTGAGCGATCGTCCTCCGGATGTGAATGGAATTGAACAATTCTGTGCTGATCCCGACTATGTCAAGTACTGCGAGAGTGGTCAGATACGCGTGTTGTATGTGAATGAGACAGAGAGTAATGGACCTACCACGGCACGATATTTCGCGAGCAAGTTATGGGGAGGCGAGACGTACTTTGTCCAAGCAGATGCTCATTTGCGATTTGCCGAAGATTGGGATAGGCTGTATCAAGAGGAGTTACAGGCGGCCAAGTCTTATCCCAAGGCAATATTGAGTAGCTATCCCCCTGGGTTTAGTGAAGATGATCCACCCTATGTCGGTGGATCGCGAGGTACGAGACTATGCACATGTGAATTCTCCACGAGTGATGTCGAGCATCGGATTATCCGAATCAATACTGGCAATAATTGCAAGGGCGAAGAGGTAACGCCCACTCAAATAGCGTACATTGCCGCGGGATTCTTCTTTGCCCGAGCGGAGTTCTTGGTGGATATACCCTTTGATCCGTATTTGCCATGGTGTTTTATGGGGGAGGAGATTGCATTGTCGCTGAGGGCATGGACGCACGGGTGGGACATTTATGCACCGCGGAAGAACTTGATAGCGCATCAATACCGTCCTGGAAGTATGGGATTGCCGAAATTTTGGGAAAATACAGGAAGAGTCTTTGGTCGACCGGGTCCAGGATTCAATACTTTGGTTAGTTGTTTGTTTGATTGATTTATATGTTCTGTTTTCATTTTGTTCTCTTACACTGCATGCATGCATCATATTTTTTGCTGTGCGAAGCTGCAAACGATTACGATACAACGCGTCAAACACATGGTTGGATACAAAGGGTCAGGGAAGGATGACTTAGAACGGAATGGAGCTCAGATTATGCTGACTGATTTTCAGCACTACGGTCCAGGAGATATTAGAACAATGGAAGCGTTTTTGAACCACACGAGGATCAATTTGGAAACAGAAAAGTGTGGTTGGATTGATTGGTGCAATGATTGCACTCTACCTTAACGTGAGATGGAGTGTTAGTTTGGCAATAGTACTCGAAACGGTTTTCCTTTGGCGCTGCCCGATAACCCCAGTTAAACTTAGTACGGCAAAGAAGGTAATGTTGATGATCTGTAAACGAGCAATATGATTTCTCCATGGCATGTGGCTGAGTGCTAAACACACACACGCTTTATTCATCAGCAACCTCGTACCCCGAACAGCAATTCATATCTACCTCCCTTCCTGTGGAGAGATTTGCATCGAGCACGACTTTCATGCATGCTGTGAGGTGTGGTACTCATCTGAGCTACTTTAGATAGGGTGAACCATCATCTGGGATCAACGAGAACCCTACCTCTTCAAACGAGAACTCCAACTCCATCTTTGCCTGGTGCATGCTGACCCTCAGCCATATCACAATCGATGGTCACCACCCTAATGAACCATGATCCTCCTGTGGACGGTAGCTTCCATGCTGGTAGCCGCATCAGGGTTTACGAATCCCTGCGTGTTGCAGCAGGCCTTTCCTACCTCGAAATTGGCACGTCATGAAGTCGACGTTTTTAGGATCGGGCTGTACTTGGCTGACCCACGTCGGATTATCGTCGCGAATGAAACTACTCTCGCTTTCAATGAAGAATTGAATGCCCTGCTCACCGGTGCATCCGTCCTTGACGGGAGGAGAGATGCACCTCCACCAAACATAATGAGGCCACCACCTGACCCTATTTTAACATCTTGGGAGGGAATCAAGGATCAACTTATTTCCAACTTCAACGTTGATCCCCAAGATTTCGACAACCTCACTTCAGAAACCGAAAATGTGGCGTTCCTTTTGAAAATTTACAGGGCGATGCAGCTCTCGAGGCAATTCGAGGTTGCCTGTAACAAAGAGTACATGATGGGAAAGGTACGTGTGTGTCCGCATATGATTATTTCCAACATCCGCAGCTTCTCTCGGCTGTCTCATGCACACTTCGTGCTTCTGATTGTTAGATCCGTGGCTTCATGCACCTGTAAGTTCTTTTTCACGTTAGTTTGCTCTTCTGTACGACGACACACTCACTCATTCCGCGTTTCCTTCCATGATACTCCCTTTTCAGGGATAATGGGCAAGAGGCCATCCCGGCGTTGATTGATTCTGCTCTCAAGAAGACAGACAAGAAGTACTCATATTATCGTGATCATTGCCATGCTTTGGCTTCGGGAGTGGATCCGGGTAAAAGTCAGTTGTATGCTCTTGTTTGAATCAATTCAACATGTTATATTGTACTCATACGCGCCACTTCAACACAACCGCATATCAGTCATGGCAGAGCTTTGCATGAAAGATGGAGGAACGTGTCGGGGTGCTGGCGGGTCTATGCATATTTATGTACGTTCATGCTATACCGCGTTGATTTGCTGTAATACAGTAGCAGAAAATTACTGACTCTTAAATCTTTCTGTTTGCATCAGGACAAGAAAAACAGATTTCAAGGAGGTTGGGCATTGGTTGCCGAGCAGTTGCCGTATGCTGCGGGTGCGGCAAAGAGTATCTTGCTCGATCGAGAACTCGGTAAGGAACGTAGCGCTTGCGTTGTGTTTTAGTTTTCCGCTCATTACTCTGCAAGGTCTGACATTTTTTCTTGCCACATATTCAAGGCCTTCTTGAGAAAGACCAGGCCAATGACGAGGTAATTAAAATATGTTCATCTGTGGAAGAATCCGACTGGGACAAGATTCTAAGTCGAATCACGACGGACATCAGGGACGACAGAATTGCTGCAGTGTTGGTTGGAGACGGAGGGAGCCAGAATGGAAGACTTCCCGAATTACTAAACACCTGTTCCAAACTAAAATTGCCTTTACTTATCATTGTCGTTGACAATGGCCGCGCCATCAACACGTTCACGAAAGATGTTGCTGCAAACACAATGATATATAAACTGGCTGCCCATTACCAAGTCCCCGGAGTTCTGTTGGATGGGCTGGATGCTGTTAATGTTGCAAAAGCTGGCCGGGTCGTCACGGATCACATTCGCAGAGGACATGGTGCCGCATTAATTCAAATCCATACGTATCGATTTATGGGGTGAGTCGTTGTCGGTATGGTATGTTTGAGATTCTACCTAAGCTGTACATATGTGCTAATTGCTTTCCTTTGTTGATCTCTAGGCATTCGCCTGCAGATCCCGAGCATGAACGTGGTCGACAGGAAGAGAAACGGTGGGCTCGAGATAACTATGACCCTATCAAGGTATTCGATAACAAATATATAAATAGCGGCGTGTTAACTGAAAGCGACTTGCAAGCTGTAAAGGAAGAAGTGAAAGCCATTGTCGATGACGCAGTAAAATATGCTGATAGCAGCCCTCAACCACCGGCAGATCTGGCCAGAGGGCTAGAGTTTCCAACGAATATTGATACAGACTATAATAGTCTCGAGAGGCCTTCATTTGCTGACATGGTTAATAAACGTACTATCTCGCCTGCAAAGTATGACGCGATCAACGCCCACATGGCTGCTCTTAGAAATAAGGCGAAAAATGGTGAGATCACTATTTCAGAGGCTGTCAATCTTGCCATCCATGAGGAGATGCTCCGTGATCCCACCACAACTAGTGAGTGCATCAGTTTTATCGTGTTGAAGTGTAACCCTCAATCATCCTTGCCAACCATTTGTAAACTTTTCTTTAGTCCAAGCCGAAGATTTGCAAGCGGGCTCGTCGTACGGTATACCAGGATTTACACAGCAAACATATGGATCGATAAGGGCTAGTGATGAAATTATCAACGAAGGTCACTTCATCGGGAAAGGTCAGTTTACTGTATCGTCGCACATCACTGAACAAATATATCCTATCACGTTCTCATATGAATTGCTTCCGACAACAGCCATCGGCGAAGCTATGAATGGGTACCGTCCAATAGTCGAGTTAATGAACACGAACTTTGGAATATATGGTATGGCAGAGATCGCCAGTTGCGGCAACACCTACCTTCAGAGCGGCGGACAATTTAAGCTTCCAATCACCATTCTTGGTGCAGGTGGAACTTCTCCAGACCAGGCGCTGGGTGCGGAACACAGCCAACCATTCCACGCGTACATCATGGGAGTGCCTGGTTTGAAGATCGCAACGGCTGCCACACCTGATGCAGCATATGGGATTACCAAGAGTATGATACGTGATGACGGACCATGCTTTCTCGTTTTCCCTGTGAAGCTCATGAAGGAAACAAAGGGAACAATTGATCTTGGAAAATGTATGCCCCTCAAGTCTGTATTGATCCACTCGGCTTCCGACAAAAGTGTAGAGAATGGCAATGCTGCAACTGTGCTCACTTATCTTCATGGTGTTAAGGAAGCACAACTTGTTATTGATGAACTCAACAGGATGGACCTGGACATTGATCTCATTGACCTTCGTACGCTGAAGCCACTAGATATGGGACCAATTCAAGCCAGTTTAGAACGTACACACAAACTTTGTATCTTAGACGAGTCAACAAGAAGTGGCGGTGTCGGTGCCACCATTTGCTCCAGGGTTTGTGAAGAGCTCTTTGACCTTTTGGATGCGCCAGTTGTTCGTTTGTCGATGGATGATGCACCCGTTCCGTATGCCTCAAGCATGGAAAGAGAAGTAGTGAAGCGAGGTGCAGATCTTGTGAAGGCGGTTACCAATCTTTGTCCTCCGCCTCCTGTATTCTGAGCTGACAAACTACGATAGGATGTTTGATTGTTCAAATGCTTACTGCTTACTGCCTAATGCGACTAAAGAACTAAAACTCTTAAGAATATCAGCTTCCTGTAACCTCGCCGAATCATGCCATTTCGCCGGGTGGTAAGCTCTTTTGACCGCATCATTTGAACAAGTCAAGATTATTATTTGTGTTTTGCCTTGTCGTTCGCGAAAATTTTGCAGGGATGACTTCTCGATACTGCCCAGGATACTCCATGCAATGACGAAGTGATCAAGTCCGCTTGACTCCTTCATAAGCGCCTGAAGAAGAGAAAAAGGACGTGAACGTAGCTAGGAATCCATCAAAACATGAGTGGTAGACAAGACAAACATGCACACTTACCTCAAAATAATAGGCCTGGCCAGCAACAAGTTGAATTTGTTCAGACCTCTTTACCTATCGTAGCTGGAGATAACCATCGTTTGGAGAGGCCGATGATTTCTGCCACGTGGAAGACATGTGAGTCGAGTCGTCGGACCGGAAGTTTCCCGCCAAATCTTTGCCACTCTCCCGCCCGACAAAAATAATCTGCCAATGGAATGATGCTGACGTCAGTTCTCATCGAGTGCTGACGTCGAATTCTTAACGATTGCTGACGTAAGAACAAAAGTACTATGGAAGTGAAAATATCTTTCCTTCCGAATGTTGAAGCCATTGTTACTTTTTAAATCTTTTATGAAATAAAAATATTTTAAATTTTCTAAACTTAATTTCAAGCCTCCTTTGCTGCAGCCTGTATGCAGCAGGCGACCGAGACAACGAAGCAGACCGAGGCAGACCGACTTGGTCGTCGTCGTCGGCACCGTCGTAGTATCAAGCCTCCTCCCGTCACATAACCAAATAATATTCAATTTTAATCATGGCCATCGTTTCATCCTCCATCCGCAGGTCACTGCCACGCTTCCTGGCGCGAACCGTGTCCAAAACTAATGCCAATGCTGTCGCTGTCGGGCGAGGGCGAGGGGCATCAGCCTGTACCCGACGCACAGTTCATTCTACCCGTGTCTTATCGGGGGATGCTCTGGATATGGCAGATACATTTTCGCGTCGTCATGGTAAGAATACTTTCTGTATCTGGATGATTTGTCGATTTGCGTTCTTTGTCTTTGTTCTCACCACGACATGTTGTCTGCCCGTTGCAATCCGTATTGCAATTCATCTTAAAAATCAGTGGGCCCCAGCGACAATGATGCCAGCGTCATGCTCCAATCCATCGGCTTCGACTCCTTTGAATCTCTCGTATCTTCTACCATCCCCGCCAACATTCTCTCCGCCAAACCGCTCAACTTACAGGCACCAATGACGGAATCGGAGGCCCTCGCAACGATCAAATCCATGGCTGAGAAAAACAAGGTTATGAAATCGTACATTGGCATGGGATATTACGATACCATCACACCCAACGTTATTCTACGTAACATGCTTGAAAATCCAGGATGGTACACAGCCTACACGCCCTATCAGGCAGAAATCGCTCAGGGTCGTCTCGAGATGCTCCTTAATTTCCAAACATTGTGTAGTGATTTGACTGGATTACCAATGAGTGTGGCGAGTTTGTTAGATGAATCAAGTGCTGCCGCCGAGGCGATGCAAATGTGCTTTAGTCTCAAGGGCAAAGCGGGTACCAAAAATAAATTCTTCGTTTCGAAGGATGTCCATCCACAGACTATTGCTCTCATTCAAACTCGAGCACAAGTAATTGGGATTGAGGTTGTGGTCGGAGATCACTCATCATCGCAAGTGGACAATGGAGAGTATTGCGGTGCAATTGTTCAATATCCTAATACCTACGGATCGATTGAATCTCCTGGAAGTGAATCCTATGCTGACTTTACGAAACGTGCACATACTGGATCGGCCATGGTCGTTTGTGCCACCGATTTAATGGCATTGACCAAGCTCGCTCCACCCTCGTCCTGGGGTGCCGATATTGCCGTGGGATCGGCACAGCGCTTTGGAGTGCCGATGGGATTTGGCGGGCCGCATGCTGGATTCTTATCCACCTCGGACAAGTACAGTCGAAAGATGCCCGGGCGGATTATTGGCGTCACTATCGATTCGGATGGCAAGCCATGTCTCCGCATGGCCATGCAAACGCGCGAACAGCACATTCGTCGTGATAAGGCCACGTCGAATATATGTACGGCTCAGGCATTGTTGGCGAACATGGCCGCAAGTTATGCCATCTATCATGGTCCAGAGGGATTGAAGGCCATCTCGGGACGGATTCATGCTTTGGCGCGGGTGGCGCATCGTGAATTGGCCAAGAGTGGGTTTGGCGTGGCAACCACTCCATTCTTTGACACGTTTACAGTCGATGTTTCGACGAAAGGTATGACGAGCAAGGAGGTACAGGCGGGTGCCGAGAGTGTGGGAGCCAATGTCCGTGTGGTTGATGAGAACACTGTGGGTATCTCCATGGGAGAGGGTATTACACGAGGGGATGTCGTGGCATTGCTTTCGGGGGCATTCGGGATATCTAACCCAGATGTTAGTGCGGATGTTTCTCTCATGGAAGTAGATGCATCGGTGGCAAGGAAGACGGACATTCTCACACATCCCATCTTCCATAAACATCATTCTGAGACGCAAATGCTACGCTACTTGAAGTCGCTTGAGAACCGTGACTTGGCCTTGAACCATTCCATGATTTCTCTTGGCTCTTGTACCATGAAGCTCAATGCCACTAGCGAAATGATCCCCGTAACGTGGCCTGGGTTTTGCAACATCCATCCATTTGCACCTCACGATCAAGTTCGGGGATATCATGAATTGATTGAAGATTTGAATAAGGACCTTGCCGAAATTACGGGCTTCGCGGCGGTCTCAGCCCAGCCGAACAGTGGTGCTACTGGGGAATACGCCGGCTTGCTTGTTATTAAAAATTATTTGGAGAGCAAGGGCGAAGGACATCGAAACGTCTGTCTCATTCCCAAGAGTGCCCATGGTACGAATCCTGCGTCTGCATCCATGGCCGGGATGAAAGTTGTCGTCGTTGAGAACGATGATGAAGGGAACATCGACATTGATGACTTGTCGGCCAAGATTTTGAAGCATCGAGAGAATATCGCCGCATTCATGGTTACCTATCCATCGACATTTGGTGTGTTCGAGGAAAAGATTGTCGAGATTATTGACATGGTCCATGAGGCTGGCGGACAAGTGTACATGGATGGCGCCAATATGAATGCTCAAGTGGGTTTGACGAGTCCTGGAGTGAGTACTTAGCGATGAGCAATGCAATTACATGTCGACACAGTTCTGTGTATCAAACTTATCTCACTGCTGTCAAATTATCATTATGTTGACTAGATTATTGGCGCGGATGTCTGCCATTTGAATTTGCACAAAACGTTTTGCATACCACACGGCGGGGGTGGCCCGGGAGTTGGATCGATTGGTGTTGCTGCACATTTGGCTCCATTCCTTCCAGGACATGTCGTCGATCCCGAGGCGGCGGGAAAACTCTGTGGCAGTGATCTCTGCGTGCCAAAGGCGGAGGGGGCAATCGCTGGGGCCCCATTCGGTTCTGCCGCCATTTTGCCCATCTCCTGGATGTACATTAAGATGAATGGGTATGAAGGTCTCAAAAAGTCGACCGGAGTTGCGATTTTGAATGCTAACTACATGGCGAAGAAGCTGATGGGTGCATACGATGTGTTGTTCCTTGGGAAGAATGGCCAATGCGCACATGAATTTATTCTTGATCTTCGACCGCTTAAGGCAGCAACTGGCGTCACGGAAGAAGATGTGGCAAAGAGACTGCAAGATTATGGCTTCCACTCTCCCACCATGTCGTGGCCAGTAGCGGGTACTCTCATGGTGGAGCCGACGGAGTCAGAAGATCGTGCCGAGCTTGATCGATTTTGCGATGCAATGCTTGCCATTCGTTCAGAGATTGACGACATTGGGAGTGGACGCATGCCGTTGGAAGTGTCACCATTGCGCAATGCACCGCACACGATGGATGTAGTACTGGATGAAAAATGGAACAGACCTTATACACGAGAAGTGGGCGCATATCCAGCGGCGTGGGTTCGCACCAACAAGTTCTGGCCGACGTGTGGACGCGTCGATAACGTGTATGGAGATCGTAATCTCGTTTGCACTTGTCCACCTCCGTCGGCATATGAAGAGGACGATGAAGAAATGAAAAAGGCGGCATAGGGAGTTGCGAAGGCATGCTACAATTTTGTATTTTCCAGTTTCAGTAGCAACTTAGTTAAAAACGGAATTAATGAATGCTCCGCATATTGTTATGTTCGAGAAGATTGATGTTTAATTGCCCCCATGGTGATACCGCATCGAAATCTTACCTCTCAGTGCCACGAGAATAAAAAGCACTCACAATTTAACAAGCCCACAGTTAATGCCAGTGGTTAAGATGCATATTAAGTGTTGTCAATCCATTTTCAATTCTCGAGCACTCCTTCCTGCTTCTTGAACCGCTCCACCAACATACGTTCCAAAAACGATGGCGCGAGGAACTTCAACCACAATGCTGCCTTTGCAGAGAGGGTTGCTGCCACGACAAAGTCAGATTTTCCAGCAGCGATAGAGTCAAGTATAGTGGCTGCTACCTCGTCGGGATCGGCGCCTTTGGTTCAATTAGGAAATGGAAAAGAGTTGAGTAATGCTGTTGCAACCGCATCACTGCAAATGCATCTAAGAACCAAGCACGCAACACCACCTACCATTAGCCGTCGTCTCATCCATCTTACTGTAAGCACTTCCATCCCCCATAACTGCCGACAGACTCAAATTAGTACGAATATATCCCGGGCTAACGACATGAACCGATACATTACTTGAAGCCAGCTCCGATCGAAGCGATTCACAATACCCCTGCACCGCGAACTTGGATGCCGCATAACTTGTCCGATAAGGAGTTCCCAATTTGCCTTGTACTGAACTAATCCAAATTACTTTTCCAGTTCCCCTTGCAACCATTCCTGGTACCAGCTTCTTGGCCAATGCCACTCCAGAAAAGAAATTTACTTGCATTAATTTCTCATCGACAGCAAGATCTGTCGTAAGGAAGGATGACCGAGAGGAGATCCCACCATTATTTATCAGAATGTCAATATTGTTCCCTCGACTACTAATACTACTATTCCCTGTGGAATGTTGCTTTGCCAATTGCAGGGATGTCGTTGCCAATTGCTCCACAGAATGTCTGTCTGCAAGATCACACACAACAATTTCGACACGCATGGTAGAAGTTGATGAATCGTCAGTAATAACCGACCTACTACCCCCCTGTGATTGTTGCTTGGAAGAAGCAATCTGTAAGCATTCTTGCTGCACCTCTTTTAATGCTTTTTCGTCCCGCCCACTCAGAATTAATAGTGAGGGTTGACAAATAGATAATGCATGTGCAAGAGATTTGCCAAGTCCTCGAGATGCCCCAGTGAGCAATATAGATTTTTGATGGTATTCGCTTTTAGTAGACTCGTTTAGATTGGAGATGCTGCTACTACTGGATGACCCCATGCCGGCAAGAGTTCTCGAATGTAGTCTTTGTTGAATATTAGATGATCGAGTCTTTGACTTTGAAGTTAACGTCAACCTCGCGGAACTTGATGTAGGTGTAGGGTGGAAGAAACTGGATCTTTCGCGACAATTGACAGACGGCTGAAATGAAAATGAAGGGGGTGATCCCAGCCGTAGTAATAAGTGTGCGAGGAGGAGGGTACTGAACATCGTTGTCATAAGTAGAGCCCTCCGCCGGTGGATATCATGGTGGGTGGCGGGAGGTGGTGGGGTGCATGCGGTGCATCGTCGATCGGTGTCCGTAG
>JALLBK010001013.1:0-15190 GCA_036940085.1 Discostella pseudostelligera
TTACTACACTCAGCACTTGTGGGCATAATCATCATGGCATTGACTGTCCAACTTCCTCATCCTTCAACATCTTTGTTAGCATGACAGCTTTGAATTTGTTTACTGGGGAGGCATGACTACTTACCTGACTTTTGTCAATACATTGCAATTTACTTTGATGGCTACAACATGAGTAACTTAGAGGATCATGCAGCATGCTACATGTTTCATATGTATGCAGCTGGGCACTAGAACCTTCATGGTGCTGACTATTATTTGAGTTAAAATGCACCTAGTTTTGTGATGATGTATGGAACTGATAATCTAGACGATGCATCACCTGGAGATGCTGCACTCCTTGACTTGAAGTGTAAATAGTTTGAGACAGACAGTCTACAGTACACCATAACGACTCTGAAGTTGCTCAAATAATTCATGCTCTTTCCAAAATGATCGACGTTCGTACACAGATCTATAATTACTCTATTGTGAATTTCAACGGTGAAGTTAAATTCGTTAATTCTTACAGCTTGGGTTATTGTTGTTATCGAGCATGGAAATTACCTTCGCACCTATACATATAAACTTAATCAATGAATGACAAAACACCATACCATATCATGTACGCCAAAGTCCTCTGGCCGCAGTTAGCAATTTCTCTTAACTAGCGCACTCTTCATCAACGATGTTATCATGTGTGATGACGAGATGGAGGGGGTGGCGATTTCATCGGAAACTGCAGTTCTGGGCTGCGTCTTGGAAGCTGATGTGCTCATCGTCTTTGTTGAGTTCCTGTTAGCCAGACTCTTTGGTGCACTCCTTGGAGGTGTTCCCATGCAAGGATCGGCGTTGAACACAGTTGGAGAAGGTGTAGTCCTCATTGTCGAGCTCGATCGTTTAGTTGGCGATGGAGGAGGAACTGGTCTTGAACGAGACACAGATCGACTTCTTCGCCATTCAGCTCGTGATGACATAGCAGTACTGCTCTTAGTTTCCATTGCGACCGGCGGCGGCGTTGGCACAGAACACGTCGCTTCCTTCTTCTGCTCCTCAAATTGCTGTGCAATACAGTGTTTGGGCAATCGTTTTTTAATGTCCTTCCTTTCAACCATGGGAGACCCTACTCGTGATGAAGTAGTTCTCAGCGGCGACATCGAGTGCGGCCGTCCCCTTCCGACGACTGCTCTACTTGCGTTCACGGTGTCCGATTGCACCTGCGTCAACATGCCGATGTCCTCCACAGTTGAGCTATTAGTAGTTGTTCGAGTTGCGGATCGTGCTCGTGACATGCTATGTCTGCGAAGCAAAGCCCGTCTGGCAACCGCCGTCGTGGGTCGGTTCCCAGCTTCTACCGTACTGCACGTGCTGGAAGTTCGACTTTCACCACTGACAGTGCCAACAGACCGATCACTCGCCACACTCAAGGTATTACGTTCCGTCACATTGAACCGCCCCACACCATATCGCTTACTCTTCAAGTCTTTCAAACTAGTCCTCGATGACACTGCCTGCTTTGCTTCATTACCATCAATGGTCGATTCTCCACGAACTTTATAATTCGTACCATCCAACTGCTTCTTCTCATTTTTTATTTTGGACATGAAATTGTCCAAACTCTTCTTCTCTTGATTCATCTTACTTTCAGAATTCGTAGGACGGATGAGAGTCAATTTCTTCAACCGGTCGAGCTCACTCCTTCGACTACCATGCGATGATACTCTGGAGCTGCTCACAGATGCTTTTATTTTGGACTTATCAGCCTTGAGTGCCTCATAGGAGGCGGCTGATTCGAAACTTATGGAACGCGACATGCTAATGCTACTGTACATCGAGGTGGCCTCGGTAGTCACCGTCGACGTGTCATCCATGTCGAACTTCTTACCACGGGGGCTCTTGGTATATGTTGCCTGGACATAACTGCCTCTCATGGGAAGTCTTGGTAGTTGTTCACATGTATGGTTGCTCACCACATTCAGGTTGCTGCTGTTGTCCACACTTGTGGTGGTCGTCATGTATAGCGCTGACTGAATCGAGGCGGTGGACATTACAGAAGCTGCGACAGAGACATCATCATCCACCTCTGCAAATGAAGAGCTTCTCATCGAAAGTGATTTCGATAACCTGAGGTCCAACGAATTACGTTTTGGAAGTCTGGCAGTTCGATGTGCATTGGTGTCGTAGCTGCTACTGCTCACAGTATCAGCATGATGCAGGGCCTCGAAATTCTCCTTCGCCGGGGACATGCGACCAAATGACTCAGCACGTCGTAACAATGGACTCGAACGAACCCTGGGGATACTTGCAGTACTCGGCTTTTGCTCCTTTTCCGGCATCGACGGTGGAATAGTCTTTGCACCAGGCCCACCCGACAGTGACAAACGATGCAAATCTAGATTTGAGAGTGCGGGTGCATCAGTACAAGTAGGAGCAGGTGCCCACGCTGCACATCGCGGAGGTCGAGGGATCACTTTCACTTGTTGCACCGACACTCCAACTTCGTCTGTACCTTCGACTTCATCGACAATGCTGCTTCCATCGCTGTCGCTACTATCATCATCCTCGCAGCGACGGGCCGCGACGTTCACGAGGAATTGCTGACGTGTGGACTTGTTCAAGCGCTGAACATACTTCCCAAGCAGTTCATTGATGACTTGTTCGTTGCCGTGCATTGTTTACGTTGCGTTCAGAGCTTACAGCATGCCAATATTGGTGAGTGAATGAGAGCCGCTATGTCACGCCGGAGTATTGGTTATGATGATGGTGTCGCAGGGTGATGTTGTCCACCATGGTATGATGTGAGGAAAGGTTGGAGGGAAGTTGAATTGGAGATAATAATATGAGATTTGGAAGGAAGATGATGATGTGGGCGCTGCTTCTGCCACGCGGCGATCCAGAAAGCAGAAAATGGTCCAACAAGAGGAAGACGGTCGACAAAAATATCGCTTTTTCCGGTTATTTGGAGAAATCGGCTGCGTTGGGTTCCTATCTACAGAGGATACAGTACAATATGCGAAGCTTTTGGTCTCAAAAAGTCTCGCTATCTTCTTCTCATCAGCAGTCGAGTCAAATAAAGTATGGAAGTCGAGTCAAATAGAGTCGAGTCGAATGAGGCGATTGCCGCAGTTATTGAAGGTTATTGATCACAGAAGATAATGAGATTCTAGTCACGAGAGGCAGGATTCATATTACCCCTAATGATGAAGCTTGGCAAGGGCGGTGGAGGGCATGTGTCCATTCTCCAATATCTACCATCCAAACTTTGCAAGGTACTTAAGCATGGAGTCAAGACCTCAAATTAGTTGGATTGATCCTGCAACAAACGGTGTACGGTACATGTCCAACAGGGCAGTGTTTGATGTTTGAGACTGTTTGAGAGCGCGAACTTGCATCAGCTTATCGAAATGTTCCTCCTTGATTATTAGCATGTGGTTTAAACCTTACTTCAGACATTGAAAATACATCCTCCTCATCACATTACAAGGCTAGTCTTTCTCTCCCGTGATATCGGAAACTGCCCTCTCCCACTCCTTGGATTGCTCGCACTACCACCACTTGATGGCTTCGAATACATGACAGTACTCAAGATTACCAAACATGCACCAATCGAAAATATTGCGTTCGGACGAAAGTCGAAGAGCACTGCCGATATTAAGCACGAAAGAATGATGCTAAACGAGCTCGCGAATACCTTCAGAACATTGTCAGCATACTTCACCACCACAGCCACGATCAATCCACCCACAGCCTGGACGGTAATTACCGAAAGTACTAACGGGGAATAACCCACGAAAAATCCATGACGTGATACCTCCACCGAATCATTGAGGTATACTGTTATCAATGCAATGAGCATTGACGGTATTCCCATTTGTATGTTGCGTATCCACAAACTCACATCAGAACCCTTTAATATCCGTTCAAAGTACACTCCACTGAATCCAGATGTGCATGCGGCACAGAGCACGGCCATCAACCCCACAAGTCTATTGCGATTTTCTTCCTCCTCTCCACCTCCCGATGATTTTGCATTTTTGCCATCGCTACTCCCCGATATTTGCACCACGGCCACACCGCATGTCAACACTACCAATGATGCCCACTTTGTCCTCGAGAATCTTCGTCCAAGCATGGTAGCGCTAAACATGGCCGTAGTTAAGATCTTTAATTGATATAATATTTGATAGGTGGCTGCATCCAAATTGGTTAATGCCAAGTAGAGTAAATTGTTTTGTACCGTGTAAAGGAAGGAAGGCACGGTAAGTTTGATCATTTCATCGGGACTACCGTACGTGTGATGATATACTTCATGGTAGAGTGCTTTGGGAGAAGAGCTTACTTGGTAGAATACTACGCCAATGCAGAGGAAGAATTTCATTACCTAGTGTGATATCAAGAAAAGCCATTGTGAGAGTGAGTCGTCTGGATCATTAATTTGCAGTCGGAAACCTTTCCCAACGATTAACAGACACGTCGAGCAAACACGGTCCTTCAAACAATAGCACCTAACCGCAACGACGCCGTCTTTCTCTCCCTAATCATGTTCACTCACCTCCATCATAAAAACAGCAGTACTAGCCAAATACAATTCATCTCCAATGGTATGTGTTCTTGAATATCGCATCAACAGCACCAAACCGACCATTTGGCCAACTAAAAGTAACAAACTTCCATATTTGATGAGAATATTGTATTGTTTTTGTTGTGCTGACGACGCTGGTGATTTTATTCGTCTTGTTGTTTCGTTAATGTTATTGCCGCCGTCCTTGTGTTTGACGGATATTTTTCGTGTATAGGGTTGCATTGGTTGGAGCTGCTGCTCGAGCTCGCCGCGTTCAAGAGTATCAGGTGTGTGTGGAGATGCGGGAAAACTCCCAGATGCAGAAGATGATAAGCCGCCCGTCATGGAGGTGGACGAGGGGGGCGATTCTTCGGATGCGGAGGCGGTGGATGTGGAGAAGGACGACGAGCCGCTACCACCGCCGCCGAAGCCCATGATTGGCGACATCTCAGATATGCCACCTCAACCGCGCAGTAAAAACGGAGCAAGAGTAGGACGTGACAACAATTATTGGCGGTGCTAGATGGAGATGAAGACTACCTATTGCTACTGGCCTCAAACAAGGTGTACGATACCATCATAGTCGCGTCAGCGGCAGCGGCTGATCATGACCGTTGGGCGAAGGTCCATCTTCCCGCCATTTCTCCACCATGACCAGGCGCAGCGGCCCATGGCGGCGGATCGGCACCGTCAGCCGTCAGTAGGCACTACAATTCAACACCGCACCTAACGTTGACCATTCCATGGTAATGTTACTCATTGGATGATGGAAGGATGAAGCAACAATAAAGCAAAAGATGTTTGGGGGTGGTGTTTCAATGCACCTTTGCGCCACACCTTTTTTTGGGGATTAGTTGATGCCGTCTCATATCAACATATTTGATATCGCGCAATTGCTTCGCAGCAACTGCGACATAGTACTACTTGAGTCATCGTCTTCTAGCGCGTAAGCGCTATTGAGCATGACATTCCATTTGGCGCGGCAGACTTCTGCAGAGGGAAGGGTGACGCGACATTTAATTCCACGGGAAAGGCCCCGCGAGGGGTAATCCAATGAAAGTTCGTGTCTTCGCACGAGAATGTCTCGTGAGAATACTTCGTTCAGCCAAGTTCATAGAATGCACTCATGCGCATTTAACGAACATGTGGTTACTTTAACTTCACAAGTCTCCTTTCGGAGTCATGTGCCGAGATATGATGTCTTCACAAGTCTCCGTTAGGAGGAAATGTGACGACGTGCAGCAGCCGTGACGTTCCACATATCGTGAGATATCGGAGCAGTCCAGACTTTGGAGGCGGAGAGCGGTCCTGTAAAGGACGCCAACCTGAAGTTGCGATGAGACTCGCACTTTGAAAGGTAAACTTTAATGTTTATTAAAGCAGCTCATCACAATCTTGGACGCGTTTTGCACATCACCTCAAACGGGATCTGCAACATAACAATATCATTCAATTCTATCCTTTCAAACCTTAATCATATCCATCAAACTACACCTTCTTTGGCTGATCCACATCTTCCTCGGTTAGTATTTTCTTATACCCATCCGGTGGGATCTCTTCGGCTCCAATACTTTCTAAATATCGAACTACCGGATCCTTCAAGCCATTGGATTTCTTTGCCCACCACAACGGACTACCGCCATTTCCATGATGCGTCCTTTCATTCTGTATGTAAACCAACATTATTTCATTGAGAATGATACCCAGTGGATATAATACGAGAATGCAGAAGGCACATTCGACAGAAAGTAGAAAAGCGCACTTACCATATCCAGACCACGTTGCAATAACCACGTGACAACTTCGACATGTCCACCCCTGGCAGCTTCATGCAATGGCGTCCATCCATTCAGATCTTTACGCTTCACATCCTCGGGATTGCGCGACGCGATTATTATAAGTGCCTCGAGATCACCGGCAGATGCAGCCGTATGGGCATTCAAATCTTGGTACCAGGTATTGGAAAAGACGGAATTATCCTTGATATAATGCGTATGTCATCGTGGCCAGTGGTGAGACTATGTTGTGCAATGAGAATGAAATCCTCCAGAAAGACGTACCAATTTTGCCTTGGGATGGGTCTGTCGCCATCTCCGTTCTTCCTCAGATCCTGGTACGATGTAGTGTGGAACCGTTGGCACAATATTCAAGTCTACACTTGTCATACATTCCTTGGTATCGCTGCATTTTGACTGCGACTTCTTCCATGCCTCTTTGTAGAGATATTCGAGACTTTCCTCATCTTGTGCAATTTGCTCTTCGATCATTAGACTGTGACCTAATGGTTCGAAATGAATGAATAGATTCTAATGATCGATAGTGGTACTGAGCGTGAGTTGCATCACTTTCAGTCGACGAGGGAACAAGAGATGGGTCATCATCTACATCGACACTCACCGCAAAATATCGTCCCTTCAACGGAAACGGCCGTCCATGTATCACCGAATGTCCTTCATACAATATCATCTCCCCTTCCTCCAATGTTAGATTGTACGCCTTCCCATCGCGTCCATATACCTCAAGCGGCCAATCCTCATCGACATCCTGTGCAACATTAACCACGGCACTAATTATCAATGGAGTCCGATCGACATGTGCTGCCAATACCGATCCATTGGTATATATCCGTACACCGTACATGGAGGAGGGAGATAATTGTACTCCCGTCCATTGTTCTAATATTGTTTTGGACGATTCCCACAGAATTTTGCGGGAGGAGGAATCGGTAAGGCTAACGAGTTTGGTCGGTGAGGACCAATGATTGGTGTAGGTATCTCCACGAGACCACATCTCATTGGGTAGTGAGTTTATCTCAACATCACGATCATTGGTGAGCGAAGTGAATTGTCGTTTCCAAAACTTGCTAAGGATGGTCATCATTTCTGGTGGAGCGCGGACTTTGTGAAATCCGAGAGTTGTGTAGTTCTGTACCAAATAATAATGGTATTGCATGCAATTATGGGTAGTGTAGCGAGGTAGTGAGAGGAAGAAGTTAGTAATTCCGTACCACACAGCATAGCGTTGACGAAGAGAAGGAAACCAACACCATCATATGCAATGCAACCAATTCAATTCAATACATTCCATTTTCGCAACGACAAGATATATTGATATGAAACATACCATCATACTAGCCGGTTGACGTAAATTCATCTCCATCCGTTCTTCTTCACTAATATCACAACGATATCCCTCGAGACGGTAGGCTTGTCGACATCCCTCCATGTACTCCTGGTAGAATTGTTGTTTGTCTTGCAACCACCCCTCCTCCTCCACTACCGCACCTACCGCATCCACTCGTCCACCCGCTTCCTCTGCAAATGAATCATGATGATGAATTGGAAATGATCGATCGACGCCATAGCTCGATGCAGAAGTAGAAGGAGAGCAGGTCGCGGAAGTAGAGCATACCAGACTTGAATAGTCGATATCTTTCCTCTCCTCATTTACCACTTCACCATCCACACTGCTGCTGCTGCTGCTGCCATGTAAGACAGATCCAAGAGAGGTGAGTTTCATCGCATCGACAACAATTAGGTGATGGAATTGTTGTTGCGAGAATGATGCCAATAGTATAGCTGATAGGATGACTAGTGGCATTGTCGATTTGACCTTGGTACCAAATACTGATGAGCGTGACAGCGTCGATGCCAATGCCGACATGGTGCCACCGCAGCCGAGCACCCGGCGCATGACGACGATCAGGGATGCTACCCGTCTATCGATCTAATCCCAACCTTTTGGGAGGACTGGGGTGGATGATGATGTGACTGCTGTTGCCGCCGGTCTGCTACCGGTGATGGTAGTAGGTCGATGGCGGTCGGTAGGCGGCAGTGGTAGTAGCCGTCGGAAATGAAAATGGCGGGGAATCGCCGCGAGGAGATTTCAGTTGACTCGTCTGCAGGTGATTCCACTTGGCATCGATATGGCGGGAGACTGCAAGAAATGGCGGGAAATGCTGACGTACGCAATTAAAACTTCAACAAGAAAATCATTCCAGGGTTAAATATCTTTCCGATTTGAAGAAGACCACGTACCCTCCTCTCCAAAGAGGAATTAGTATTAAGTGCCTAAAATTGAAGACGATGACATCATCCACATCAACCAACTTCAACACAAACATCAACTGAAGTTTCTCGCATGGATTTTGGATGACGTGTGTCATTAATTTAGTGAAGATTCAGCAAAGCTTCGCAAACCTTTCTCAATATCTCGAAAAAGCGATACAATCTGCGAGAGAATCGTACGAATCCACCGATCTCTACCGATTTCCACCTGGCTTTCTACATGGGAATTGAATACGAAATCCAGATGTGCGGTGATGTCGTGGCGGATGTAGGTGGTGCGTCTCCGACTATGATGTTGGCGGAGATGATGGCGCGCCCATGCATCAACAAGACGTGCGCCATTCCCATCTGCCCTTTTCTACAGAAGATTTTGAGGGGTGGATCAATATCTTTGTTTTTTCCTCCAGACTTCTGGCACCCGTGGAATTAGGGATAAATTACCCCCTTGCCCTAATCAATGAATTACTAATTCCTCTATAGGACGCATTGCTGACGTCGCCAACCTCCATACAGGACAACCCAAGTGCAAATCAAATTTCCTCCCCTTTTGGGACCGGCTGCTCTAACCCACGTGTTCCCGAGAGGCTCCTTGAGAAACCAAGCAACGTCCCTCGTCATCTTGTGTGTGTTCAATGATGGGGCGGCGGCATTGTTCTCCCCTCTTCCTCATCATTGTGCTTGATGTTTCGATGTTGATGTGTGTCCTCCATCACCATCACTGCCTGCTCTAGGAGTACTAAACCAAAATTCTTTGGTATCGCAAGTCCGTCATCGAACTCGGTCAATCCCTCTCTTGCTCCTGAACACCATCGAGTCAACCCCGTCAACATCCTATCCATTTGTCCAGACTTCATTGCATCCTCCATTGCCCATTATCATTCGCCATCATGAAAAGCTACTCCTCTACCTCCTCTACCTCCAAGGCATCCAGTAGCCGAAAATCGGCCTCCCTCCCCCCGGAAACAGTCGACTATCTCAAGGCCTGGATGATGTCTCCCGAACACATCGCCCACCCCTATCCCACCGAACAAGAGAAGGCGCAAATCCGCCTCGACACCGGTATTGAATTAAAACAATTGACCAATTGGTTCGTCAATAATAGAAAACGATATTGGAAGCCTAGGATGGAACAGGGGAAGAAACAGGGTGCGACTTTGTCGATGCTGCAGCATCCGACACAGCAGCAGCAGCAGCCGCAGGTGGCAAAGGTGGTCGTGCCGCCATCATCTTCGTCGAATCATCAAGCCTATCCATCGTCGGGTAGTACTGCTGGTAGTACTACCAGCAGTAGTGGTAGGCCACTCACATTGCGACAGCAGGCGGTGGCTTTGTCATCGTCGTCGTCTCGCTATCCCACCATGCATCCTCATCAAGGCGATGCCCGTCTTGCGGCTGCCCATCACTATCCTACCGATCAGCACGGAGCCGGTAGTGGCGGTAGTAGTACCGGCGGCAGCAGCGGCACTCACGACGATGGCTCGGCGCCAGCAGCAGGCGGAACAACAGCATTGCTCTCCGCCTCTACTTCTACTTCTTCTCGCCGAACAAGTCTNTCTACTTCTACTTCTTCTCGCCGAACAAGTCTCCGTACAGAACAACAACTTCTATGTTCGTCCTACGCTAATGATCCACACACCATTAGCGAAGAAGGATCGGGCTCTTCGTCATTGTGTGAAGAATACAGTGAAGACGAAGATGAGATGGTAGAGGTGGAGAATCAGAGCTATGAAGGTGCTACTACTTCTGCTTCATCGTCAGAAGAAGAGGAGGAGGAGGAGGAGGAGGAAGAGTCGGATGAGATGGAGGAAGGGTCTGCCACCATGACCAACAGCCCCAGCTTAGTCGACGAGCAAGAACATCATGCTTCCAAAAGAAGAAATGCCACATCAAGTGCAGGCACCAGTATTACTAATGGGAGCAGAGGGTCCTACATTCGTCACGAGGAAGTAGATCTCTTTGTCATTCGCCCCGAGCCTTCCACCAACAGCAATGGAGAAGAAGAAGAAGAACCTCTCCCAACATTACGAGACTTAACCATCCGTCCATCCGTACCACGCAATCGCATCCTCGCCACCTTCAAGGTACCCATATCCTACACTATCCCATATGAAATGGAACATGATAAACGCAAGGTCCAAAGCCGTCGTGATGGTGAGGTATTACGGATCAAGAAACATTATTTGAAGTTGTACTTGGCTACTAGGGGAATTTGTAGTGTGGGTAGTCCGGTGCTGGGCTCCTCCTCTTCTTCACCACCATCGTCATCGGCATTGGCTGGGACATCTGCACTATTGTCTCGGGAGAGTGTGGGTAGTAAGAGTTCCACGACGGTGACTCCTCCATCATCGTCGTCGTCCAGTGTCTCCTCCTCTTCTTCCAATGTCGAACCAACCACATCCTCTTCCTACTCGTCAGCATTGGTCATGACCCAAGAAGAAGAAGCAATGCTTCATCAACCCAAGTCTACCTACTACCATCCTACATCGTTGGACGAATTTGTTGCTGGTACCACTAGTGCTACCAGGAGTGCTACCATCTGCTCAAACTCGAGCAGTGGTAGCCATCGTTGCAACAGCACTAGTAGCAGCATGAGCTACAGCAGCAGCAACAGCAACAGCAATTGTACCTTTAGCAGCAGCGAAAGGAACAGGAAACGAGCACGCACCACCAGCAGCATGCTCTCGGGAGAAGAGGAATGGCGTACGCGATGTCTGCATGCCAAGAGTTTCTATTGTGAAACACTCCCTGGATTGGAGGAGGCTGCTTGGATGTTTGGCTATAGTACTGATTAGATCATCTCCTCCTCCATCATCACCACGAACGACTTCGAGTGGAATGGAATGATGAATTGTGATGTCCTAGTACTGCTAATTGGAGATTTGGTCGTTTGCATGATGTTTAATGGGCTGATAGATCCTCGCCCGAAACCAGCTTGTCGTCTCTCAAGTTCTTGCGCGTGCACGTCTTTCCCAGAGAGAGAGGGATGGACGTTCAAGTAGGTCGTCGAGAGACAGGGTCTTTGTTCAAGTAGAGAAAGTTGACATTGTCGGTTGTATATGCTATCATGAAAGAAGGAAACGAAATGATGATGCCTTCCCACGCAATACCAGCAGACACATATCAATTGGTCCGCATTTGTTAAAGAATTCACAAGCAGAGATGACGTATTGTTGCCTCTGTTCTCTGCTCCTCCGTTTCTATTCTCCCATCACCAACACACCATATTCGCTACACGCACTCACTCACACCTCCCGATTACTAGAGCCCACACACGCGCACACTCATCATTATCATTTCACCTCAACACACTCTCACCCACCTGCCCCTGCTACGCTAAATATTAAATATGCTTTTCATGCACTCGAGAGAAAGTAGTAGTAGTAGTCTCTCGAAAGTGTTTCGTTTTGATTACCCCCATAGCCCCCGTCAAGCTACCCTAACTTAAAACGAAATCAATACTGGCAATAGTAATAATTTGTGTTCATATCAGGTCAATGTTATTAAGAATTACTGACTTTTCGACACATTCAGATTCACCAACCATTTGCATTACAAGATGAAATACATAATTACGCATTGAGTTACACACAGGCAGACAAGGGGCCTGTCTGGCACCGTTCCACTGGGAGTGGGTAGGTGAAGGTAGCGGTGTACCACATTGATCCCTGGGTTCCCCCCTTTCCCCTTACAATCACGACCATACATTAAGTTCCCCAATCAAAAGGTCCAGCGATCCGTCCGACACCTATGGAGACTTGGGTGTCGGTCGTGGTGTTTATCAGACCTGCATCCCTGGTTCTCTCGGTCAATTTATTATATCAAACCGTACAATTAAGTTCCCCAACCAAGCTCTGGCGCTCTCATTAAACATATACTTTCATCAAATCTCTGCTTGCGATTCACCACCCTGGCGTCCCTTATCGTCCTTACCTCCACCTCCTCTTCCTGCACCACCCCCACCTCCTTTGGAATGGGATGAATTGCCAAGCTCACCCGCCGCCTCCAATAAGATCTCGGCAGTCGACTGACGCATAAGACGTGGATCCGTACCAGCCGCCGCCGCAGCAACTGCTGCGGCGGCACTATTCCCAATGTTGATTCCAAAACTCGATGCACGCTGTTGCATCAATGCCGCAGCCACTGCCGTTTGAGCCTGCTGCATTGCTTGAGCCTGTGCCTGGGCTGCTGCCGCTTGGGCCTGTCCCACCATGGCAGCTTGTTGCTGATGCATCTGCTGCTGTGCCGCCGCTAGGGCAACCAATCCGGACATGTCGGTTCCACCCGAACCGACGAGACCACCACTGGCTTGATGGACCATGCCCATACCACTCATTCCACCACCACCCCCAGCACTTGCCGCGGCCAATCCAGCCAACGAAGCAGCACGACTAATCGCTGATGTACCATCGGCCATCATTAACGACGAGAAGAATTTATCTTCCCATGCATTACGTAATATATTGGCCGAGGCGGACGATGGAGTGTGATGCACCCCCCCCAATAGTCCACTCATACCGGCTGTGCTGAGATTGTGCAATCCAATGCTTCCCCCACCGCCACCTCCCCCACCCATGGCGGGAGGAGGGGGCATGGACTTTTGCTTTGGATGGGGAGGCAATGTCGCCCCAGTGGCGGATGGAGCATTTCCACTGGGTACACCGGCAGCAGCATCGTTCTGACCACTTCCACCCGCACCACCCTCGGCATTTCCCGACGCCGCCTGGGAAGCCGCTGCAGCAGCCACCGCCGCAGCAGCTGCACCAGAACTCAACGCTCGAGCCATATGCGCCCCAAGCAATGGATTATTCTCCCATCCACGGACTAGATTCCCAAAGCTCTGAATGATAGAGGCATCCCCAAAGGAGGTATTAGGATTCTGGTAGGTTCCGGATGATGTGGTTTCCCCGAAGGTGGGCAACGATGGCATACCTCCACTACTACCACCTCCTCCACCACCTAGAAATTGCGATGCATGGCCATGATGATGCGAGGATGTCGACGATTGACGATGTTGCTGAACATTCCTTGCAGCAGCAGCAGCAGCCAGTGCCGATGCCTTATTACCCGATGACGAGGAGAGTAAATTCATTACGGCAAATTCCACCTTGGCTTGGATTTCCTGTTCCATCTTCATAACCATGGTCTGCATCCTCATTTCCAAATCATGCACCTGCTGTTCGAGTAGTACGACAGTACTGTGCAAACTTTCCAATTCTCGTGCTTGATCGACGAAGGAAGCTTGGGCAGCACTTCCAGCCAAGCCGGCACCACCACCTCCGCGGGTGGAGCGGGTGATATCCTTGAGGAGATCATACCGACCACGTTTGAATTTGTCGTTGTAGAAGGTAACATGCTTGGCAGTGCTCTGATCAAAGTCGTTGTTTCTTATCGGTTTTGTCTGAATTTTGCGGAAGCCGTAGAAGTTCAGTTGACGTGCGAAGGAGCTGAATTTGTTATGATCGAAGTATTGAGGGATGATGTCGGAGGAGAACAGCTCCTAGAATAATATTAATAATAACGAGAGTAGATGATGTGATGATGAAGAGAGAGAGAAAAAGGGAGCGAGAAGTGTGAGAGATGCCAATCATAGAATCAAGACAAAAGGCTGGAGTGCAAACCAGTGGAGTATATCTTACCGGATTTTTCACCACGAACATTTCCCCATCGGCCGTCCATGAACAAATCTCCGGATCGCAAGTGTCAATCATCCGATAGGTCTTCTTGAGAAAGATGGGAATGGCGTTGGTCGATTTGCCAGTGGGATCATCGGAATCTCCCCCTCCCCCTCCTCCGTCGGAATTGATGGTGGGGGTGGTATTCCCATTATTATTATTACTGATCAAGTTGGCCTTACGCTTCGAATGGGGCACTGCTGCGGCACCACTATCGTCGGCATCTCCGGCTAGGATGGAGGCGGCGTCGGCAATGGACGGCAGCGATGGAGTGTTGGCGTCGGCGTGGTCGCTCTCCTTACGGCGTTTCGGCATGGTTGATGGTTTGAACAGCGGCGAACAATGATGAAATGGATTGAGATTGAACAGCAGGGAACTGTGATGATCAATGGCGAAATCGAGCAACAAAAAACTGAAATGTGCGCAATATTATTATTGTTGCTTGGTGCGGTGCGTGTGCATGTTGTGTGCCTTTTGTCGATGTGGCGAGGCTTTTTTTTTTGCATGATGTATCTGTGCATGCACATCATGATGCGCACCGATCGAGGTCGTCGTTGGTTGAAGCTGACGCCAGACAGACGGACAGCTGCCACGGTGCCAGTGACACGCACAGTCTCCGCATGGACAGCCGGACAGACGGCACAGCTTCTGGATTCTGTGGTCTCTTTCTCGAAATCGGGCCGGCCGGCGCGCGGCCGCGGGCTGGTAGTCTTCCCGCTAAAAAATCGCCACGTGTTGCCATTTCCCGCCAAAATTTTGTACTTGTCCTAGTTTTATCGATTGTTAAGTATCTTTTTCAAATTCAAATTTTCATTTTAAAATGTGTTAAGTATCTTTCGATAGTTGCACTTTGTTCTTCCCGCCAAAATGTCTTTGCCATTTGCCACTCATTTTACACTCCCTCACTTCCTAAG
>JALLBK010001017.1:0-10857 GCA_036940085.1 Discostella pseudostelligera
AGGTGCATTTTACATTAGCACCTCCATAACTTCACTTCTGTTCCTGCCCTGCTTCTCCTTTTTAGCTGCACCTGCAAAGCTGCACCTGCAAAGCTGCACCTTAAACTCCACAGCTACTCATCACATTGATGTCTGAACATCTCACCTCATAACCTCACAACCACCATATCTTCACCTCTGCATTGCACCTGCTGGGAAGCACCTGCCCCTGCCCCTGCCCCTGCCCCTGCCCCTGCCCCTGTACCAGCACCTTGCAGCTCTGCACCTCTGCACCTCTGCACCTCTGCACCTCCTGCCCTCTGCACATCAGCATATCTGTACCTGAGCATTTCTACACCTTTCCTGCACCTCTGCACACACCTCCACCCCTGCCCCTGCCTCTGCCCCTGCACCAGCACCAGCACCAGCACCAGCACCTTGCACCTCTGCACCTCCTGCCCTCTGCACTTCAGCACCTCTGCACCTCAGCATTTCTTCACCTGTCCTGCACCTCTGCACACACCTCCACCCCCTTTTCGCATCTGCATCTCTGCACCTCTGCACCTCTGCACCTCTGCATTTCTGCACCTCTGCACCTCGGCACTCTGCCCCTCTGCATTTCTGCACCTCTGCACCTCATTTGCACCTCCTGCTTTGCAACTGCACCTCTGCATGCCACCTGCAACTGAGCACCTGCGCCTCCTGTGCACTTGAACAATCACCTGCACAAACACCTCTGCTTAACCTCATTACCTCCCACCAAGGTTCGGTTCTACTGGACATGGCATGGTGTATATGTAGTCGCTAAACAAACTGTCCCTAGCTTCTTGGTGCTAATTGCTCTTTCCAACACCTGTGGCATTAATTTTCTTGTCACAACATGAACACCACCACACCATTAAACCCAGCTGCCATTGGCCTTTTCTTGATAACCACAAGGCCAATCAATACCAAATTCGAGAAGATGAGAGAACATGAACCCTTTAACTATATGGTGGAATTTGGGGATTACTGGCAAAAGATGAGATATCGTTGTTTGATAACTAATGTAGAGTTTGTTGTTCGTCACTCTTGTGTCGAAACTTTGACAAGTATGATTACTTTTGATGACAAGAAGGATGATGAAGGATCATCTCCATCATCCTCCCTCCCATCACACCAGGACAAGGAGCACAGAGAGAGATAGCAGAAATTTAATCATAGTACATCTTATGGGCCCCCTAGGGCAACAAATCTATGATTCTACTAAGATTACACTCTCAGCACGGCAGTGTACCGAAATTATAAAAGGGGAAAACAAGGTTTAGGGACTTGCCCTTGGAGTGGTAGCTCAGTAGTTCAGTGGTGGGTGGGGAACCAGGTGTGATAATAGCCATGGTGAGGCAACAGCAATCATAGTTATCATCATTGTTGGCGCTATCACCAACAAAAGGTAAGAGAGCAGCCATCATCATCATCATCCAATTGGAAACAGACCCATTGTCATCATTTTGTTGGTTGGTAATTGATTCAAACTGTCTAGGGAGAAGCAAGCCATCATCATCGACAACATTGTGTCATTATTGTATCATTCATATTAGTCATGGGTGTGAGCAGCAGCCATTGTTGTTGTTGTGGTCATCATCGCTATCATGGACCACCAACCAGCAAAATTATCAATATCAAAGAGAGCAGCCATCATTGTCAACATTGTTGGTTGGCACTTAATATGAACTGTCTCAGGAGAGGTGAGCCATCATCATCGACAGCGTTGCCATTATTGTATCATTCATATTCCTCCTTGTGGGTGTTGGCAGCAGCCATTGTTGTTGTTGCAGTCATCATCACTATCATGGACCACCAACCACCACAATCATCAATAGCATAATTGGTGTCACCACCATCAATATCAAAGAGAGCAGCCATCATTGTCACCATTCTTGTTGGTTGGCGCTTAATATGAACTGTCTTGGGAGAAGTGAGCCATCATTGTCGACAGCATTGCCATTACTGTATCATTCATATTCATTGTGGGTGTGAGTACTAGTAGCCATTGTTACTATTGTGGTCATCGTCGCTATTACTTGGACAATCACAATCATCAGTAACAGAAGTGTTGGCGCTGTTGCCATCAAAGTCAGAGAAGGCAGCCATCATCATTGCCATCGGAAATGGAGCAATGGTGGTTGGTGGCTGGTGGCTGGCTGGTGACCATATTCATACCCCAATGTAGCATTTGTTGTCAAATCAGTGCAGATTCCGGCCAAAATTGCTGGATCGAAGTGGAGCAGGGACACCATTGGGATGATACTCTCAATGTGGGGGGGCTGGGGATACTACCACATCCTAATAGGAGGTGGCGGCTGCCATGTTCGGCCACCAATTCCCACATAGGATAGTACTAAGCTGAATAGTAAATGGTAAAGCTGATGACAAAATCGAGCTTTCTCAAAATTGTGGACAAGGAGCATACTAGTAGTACTAGTATCAGCACATCTCCCACATCACCACTGCAGTAGATGTTATTCCCCCCCAGCGACCAGGTGTGGCATACACAAAGCAGCAGCACAAAATGTTGATCATTCAGCATCATCATTAGTACTAACCACTACACTACTCCTACTAGTTATTGTTAGTATGATCGATATGGTATCATATCGTAGTGTCTGTACATCTGGCAGAACCTACTCAGAACCTCAGCACCTCCATATTTGCACATCTGCTGCTCTGCACCTCAACACTCCAATACCTGCAACTCTGTACTACTTGTACCTATGCCTCTGCACCAGCACCTCTGCAACTGCACTTGCACCTCCTCTTCACCTGTACCACCTGCACCCTGCACCTCTGCACCTCCATTCTGCACCTCTTCACCTCTTCACCTCTTCACCTCCATTCTGCACCTCTTCACCTCTTCACCTCTTCACCTCAGCACCTCAGCACCTCTTTGCACACCTGCACCTCTTTGCATCTGCACCTCCTTCACTCCCTCCACACCACATGTGCACCTCTTCAGCACCACACCACTGCACCACTGCACCTCTGCACCTCTGCACCTCTGCACCTCTGCACCTCTTCAGCACCTCAATTTCTGCACCACTGCACCTCTTCTGCACCTGCTTTGCAACTGCACCTCTGCACATTACCTGCAACTCTGCACCTGAGCCTGTGCACATGCACAATCACCTCTGCTTAACCTCAGCACCTGTCGGCACCTCAAAATTGGCATATCTCACATCGTCTGAACCTCAGAACCGCTGAACCTCTGAACCACTGAACCACTGCACCACTGCACCACTGCACCACTGCACCACTGCACCTCTGGACCTCTGCACTTCTGCACCTCCTCACCTCTTCACCTCTTCACCTCTTCACCTCTTCACCTCTTCACCTCTTCACCTCTGCACCTCTGCACCTCTGCACCTTTGCAGCTCCTGTGAACCTCCTCTTCAACTCCTTCACACCTGTGCACCTCTGCACCTGTGCACCTCTGCACATCTGTGGCACCTGCACCTGAACCAGCATCAGGCCCTGCACCTGAACAAGCATCAGGCAACAGGAAATGCAACTGCACCTACACCTGCACACCAGCACACCTGTGCCTGCACCTGCACCTGCACCTGCACCTGCACCTGTACCTGTGCCTACACCTGTGACTACACCACTGCACCTCTGCACCTGAACTGGCACCAACACCAGTTCCTCCAACTGCACCTAGTACACCTACACTTACACCTACTACATGTACACCTCTGCACACCTGCACCAGTGCTTGCACCTCTGCACCTCTTCACCTCAGTATGACCTGTGCATCTTTGGACCTTTCCACCTCTGCACCCCTTCACCACTTCACCACTTCACCTCTGCACCTCTGCACCTCTGCACCTCTGCACCTCTGCATCTCTGCACCTCTGCACCTCAAAAGCTCCGAACCTCAGAATCGCAGAACCTCGACACCTGAACCTCTTTGCCTCTTCACCTCCTCTGCACCTCCTCTGCACCTCTGCACCTCAGCACCTCTGCACCTGCACCTCTGCACCTCTACGACACCTCTACACCTCTACACCTCTACACCTCTACACCTCTGCACTTCTGCACCTCTGCACCTCTGCACCTACTACCTCTGCACCTCAGCATGAACATTGCAGCTCTGCCCTGCACCTGCACCTACTACCTCTGCACCTTTGCACCTGCACACCTTTGCACCTGCACACCTTGTGTCCATGCACATGCACCTCCGCACCCCTCTGCACCCCTCTTCACCTCTCTGCACCTACACTTAACCTCATAACCTCAGAACGGCATCTGAACCTCAAAACCTCAGAACCTGAACCTCTGATCCTCCTCTGCACCTCCTCTGCACCTTCTTTTCACCTCCTCTGCACCTCTGCACCACCTCTGCACCTGCACCTCTGCACCTCTGCACCACCTGCACCTGCATATGCACCAGCACCTACCTCTGCACATATGCACCTCTGCACTACCTGCACCTGCATATGCACCAGCACCTACCTCTGCACCAGCACTTGCACCTCTGCACCTCTGATGTCTAGTATCATCATGATTCATGTTGTTGGGGATGCTGAGGCGGATGATGATCATCATTGATGATAATTAGGTCTTATAGGATCAGCTCCTACCTATTTGTAACATGACAATAACTGGAAGAGGCTTAGAATTCCAAATTCCAAACAACTAAGATGGACCACTTTATTTCTCCAAACTCCCAACATCAAAACACAAGACCCACTGTTTTGTGTCCTAAATGTCCCAACTTACAACTAAAGCCTAACAATAGCAAAAGGCCCACTTTGGACGCTCACTGTGCCAATTTCGCCAAATTGCTAAGTCCCAACTGCCTCTGTTGTGTGGTGGCGAACACAGTGAATTGGAGACTATTCCAAGGAGTTTCCTAAGATTGCAACTGAAGGTATGGTAACCGAGCAGTGTAGAAGAAGATTGAGACCTAATGTCGTTTGGTTATGACTCTTATAAAGTCATATCTATGAAATCTATCTTCGTTCCTTCCCTGTGGCGCCTGTCTCTTCATTTGTCATTTCACCAGGCAGCCCACCTCAGTAATACTTATGCAATCTATCTATCAAACACCTCCCATCATAATAAGTGGAGTCAGTCGGCAGGTTCATCTACAGAACCATTCTTATCTATCTGCTCCATCCAAATACGCGTCTTATACATGCTAAATAGGTCTCTCACCAACTCTCTAAAATCAATCCTTCCCTCAGCCTGGAAGAAAAAAGTCAATTTGTTACGGTCGAATTGATACTCGGCATCGACAACGGACATGGGAAGTCCGCGCTGGCGAACTTTGGTCGAACAAATCTTCAGGAGCTCCTCTTCCTCTTCACGCTTGACTTCGAGCAACGAAATCTCATCATTCGTCGCAAGTCTCGAGATCCGTTTCATGTCGCCAATGGAGGTGGCGGTGTGAGGAGTTGCCGTTAACTCCCCACCACTCGACGTGCTATCCTCCGTCATTGCTCTGTTGCGTTTCGATGATGCAACATACTTTTCCACTGGGACTATGCCCATCACTATTCCTAAATCTTCACCGCGGTCAGCTTCCACTTTCACATAACAGCCAATCTTGACTTCACGCGTAATACGCGGACCTAAGATGAAGTTTCGTTGGCTGCGTTTGAACTTGACATTGTAAATCATGCGAGGCCCTGACTTGGAAGCACTTGCGCCCGCTGACATTGACTGTGATGAGGCTCGTCCTTTCGTTTGATCCAGAACGGGAGGAGGACATGGCGTCATGAGCTTTGCTGCATACGACGACCCCGAAGCCTTCTCTTCCACCGCCCCCAAAGCATCGGGGACTTTGATGATGATATTATCTTGAGCTGCTTCCTCAGTGACTTCGATATTCACGGCTGGAGGATCTTGCTCGTAGCTCTCAGTCGTCGCTCGATTCCTTGGTTGGACGTTCCCAACTGAGGAGAGTTGTTGAAACAGCGGGAAGGGGATCGGTTCGGTATTATGTCTCTGATGCTGCATCCTGCCATCGCCAATCGATCCAACATGATTACCCATAGACGAAGAGTTGATGATTTCATTTGTCGCGTCGCTGTGGAATGTAATCGGATTAAAGTTCAAATTCAAGGACGCGCTATGCTGCGGCAGGATGTTGTTGTTGTTGTTCAACTGACCGGCATATTGACCACCGTAGCTGTTGGCGCGATGCTGACGGTTTTGAGGGACGTTATTCATTTGTTCGAGTGAAGCAAATCCTTCAGGCAAGCTGTGAGAAATCACCGGACTAGCATGGCCGACAATTTCACCCCTCTCGTTAACGAGGTAATGTTGAGTTCCCGTTGAGTTGTGCCTGTTCAAGATCGGTGCTGCAGGGGATCGATGAACAAAATGGTTGTCCTGGCGCATGCTCGAGGGGTTGGGATCCAGCGGAAGTGGGGACGATTGAGACATTTGAAACTGTTGGAAGTTATTGATGTTGGTGTTTCTGTAAAGAGTTACATGTTAGTTGACCATTTCATATCAGTGAGAAACGAAATATCGAGTGAACTTACAAAGTAGTATCCATGCCTCCAAATGAATGCCGTTCATTCAACTGACCGCCAATTGGGACAGAAGTATCAAAGCTGGAAGAACCGAACCCCGCAGAACCGTAACGCACATGGCTAGTATTGGGGATTGGGCTCGATTGACTTGCAAGCGGCATCGTAAATGGAACATTAAAATTGCCATCCGATGCAGCATGACGCAGATTCACACGAGGTGATAGGAGCGCTTGGGTGTCTTTTGTGCCACAGTGCCGAGGTGGCCTCGAATTGAATCTATCATAAGTGTTCGGTGATAAAGTTACACCTGAACCATTTCTGTAGGAACTTTGGACGGGAAAGTCATTATTGCCTTCATTCCATGTCGATGGTTTGTCTTCGTAAAGTATCTGACTTGTCGAGGCTGTGGGGGGTGACTTGGGTCCAAAGGACGATTGTCGAAGGTAGTTTCCCGGTGATGAAAACGCGGCCGCATCCATTGCATTATTCGAAGCAGCATCATTAATCATGATGGTCCTCTTCGGAGATGACAAGAAAGGACTCGTAGGCTGAATGTGATTCACTGCCGAAAATACACCCACTTGATCTAATCGGCCGACATGTTGGGATGAATCGGATCGTTCCAGATTTGGAGGAGGTGGCAAAAATGAAACAAATGGATCCAGCTGCTGGTTATTATTATTCCCCTCTGAAAACTGAGAGGATCTACCACCCGAGGATACAGGTGTATTCATTGGCGCAAAGGTATTCTTGTTGGAATAAATGACTGGGGATGCAGGTATGTTGTTGTTGCTGCGAGGCGCCATTCCTTGACTGCTACTGCTATCCGATGAGAGTGCATGCCATGCCAAGGGAGGTGCATCTTGTTGGCGAAACGAGGAAGACATGGGAGAGACTGGATGGTAGGAAGACTCTACTTGTCGAGGTGCAAAATATGGCAGTGCAGATGACATGGAGACATCTGCCTTTTGGATCCTCCCATTAGACATGGTGGAAGAGAAGCATAGCGAAGATATCCCTGAATTCAGCTGTTGCATGCCAATATCCTGACTAGAGAAGTAGAAACAAAATAATGCATGAGTTAGAAAACAGATCCGGCAATAATTGACAGCGAAGTTTCGTCATCAAAATAGCTGCACGGCGGCGAAAAATGAAAAGATGCATGAATTGTGCAGCAATTGAACCCCGAGATCGATGATTGGAACTCGACATCGCACGCCGCCGCGATTGGACGGAACATCACCTAACTCCTACGCACCGAGCGCACATGATATGGCATGCCCCAATCGTTCAAACCGCTAATGATGATATATTAGCCGCTCGCGTAGGTGCGATTATGCCGACAATATGCTTCCATGCACCCATACTCATTTCCAAGAGAGGCACGACAGTATGAGATCCTACGTGTCGGTACCTCATGGCAGAACCGAGCACTACTCATGGCAACACCGACACCGCCGCCGTCGGCCGTCCAATGCGAGCAGTCACCCCTAGAGAGATAGAGCCAATGCTTCGATGCATATCGTGCAGTATTTACTCACCCATTCATTTCTTCGAGCAGGCTATTACTGCCACAAGGCGTGTTCGCCACCATGGTCGCTGGGGCGGCTGCGCTGCCTGCTGCTGCCGCTGCTGCTGGGCACGAGATCTTCAAGCCGAGACACGAAGTGTTGCACACGTCGACCTTCCTTGATCCTTGATTTGGGGTTGGACTACCTAGTGTGATGCTTTCTCATGGGGCAGGATTTTGCCCTATGCCGGTACTTTCCTACCTACGCAGATATCTACTTCAACTTGTCTATTGTAGATAAAAGACATTTGACCTGGAAGATATTGATAGGGAATCGTCTTATTGTACCGTGCTTTGATTCCGACTGTCTGATGCCCACACGATCACAGAGACGGATGGTACTCCGACTGCCATACTTAACGAAAGATACGATACGTACGTCCCTACGTGCACAGCACGGAACAATAGGGAGCTATGGAGCAGCGTCTTCCAGCCAACATCAACTCCTCGCTCAGGGTGTCAAGAAAAAAGCCGAAGCAAAAGCGCGCGCTCCATTCATTTTTGGCTTGTGCTTCTGCTTCTGCCTTCTATCTGCCTGCGCCTTCACCTACATTCTGCCGCCACCGTAAATTCATTCGATCGACCACGACCTCTCCCCCGCCGAACTCCAACCATCATCAATAGTTCTCGCTCTCTAGAGAGAGGGCTGGTTGGGAAGATTGCCGTGGACATCGTTTGAATCGAACCACGCGATCTTCATCTGTCTTTAAATTATCAAGGTCACAATTCCATCGCATCAGCATCACATCAAACAATCATCATCGACCGTCATAATGTTTGCGAGAATGTTGCGCCCCTCCCGTCGTCATGTACATGAACAAATATCTCAGAATGAGGACGTCGATAATTCCATTATCATTCTTCCTAGCGGAGGCGATAGTGGCGGCAGCAATGGTGATTATAGAAGTGATAATTCCTCACAAAATGAGAGTGCCGGCGCAGCAACAGCAACATTACCATCTTCTACTTCTAACAACAACACTGGAAATCATGCTGCGATGACATCCACATCAGGAAATCATGTTGAAAGTCGTACTAATTCTTCATCATTAACGTCACCAGTCGATGACGAGCTACGTGAGGTAGAAGATGTGGAGAACGAAGACCGAGACGGCGAGAGTTCTAATGAGCAGCGCACTACTTCTCCTACCTCGACCAATCATCTCTTTCGAACATCCCTCCTCCAATCAGAACGTGACATGCGCATTCGTCGTCAATCGACTTGTTCCATCTTAATTTTCTTTTTCCTAATCCGATTGTGGATTGAAACATTAATTGAGAAGGATGTGGGATTGTTATTCTTGTCGTTGATTAGTACCATGTGGACCTATCGTTGGTTTGTGAATCGACGCGAGGCAGAAGAAGAATTTGGTCGACAAGTTGTCATGGGTGTTGGAGGTGGGATGTCGAATAGAAACTCACTATTACTTCGTGAAGAGGATGGGGAGGATGGTGTCAACCTGATGGAGGGAGGAAGGAGAAGAAGAACTAGGAGGGATCAGGGTGCCAGCGGTGCCGATGCTGCCATTAACTTCGATCCGGATTTAGGATTAATGTCGTTTCAGGCTCAATTGGCCTTGGCAATCTTGGAAAGTCAACGCCAAATGTTTGAAAATGGGGGGTATGACGGGGGGAACAATCAAGTGGAAGGACCGGGTGTGACGGAGGAAGCGAAGAAAAAGTGGCAACGATACGAGTGGGGAGCAGATAACGAGGACGGTCTTGATGATGAGACTACGAAGGCAATCAGCAATTATGGCAGTGTGAATTCTTCCAGTAGTAATGATCTCACGCAACATGACAATATGCAGAGTTTCGTCGGAGACGCATCAAGGTCTACCTCTGGTCTCAAGAAATTATCCCCATCAAAGTTGTTGGAGGGCGAGAGTGGACTGTTGGCAAGCTTTGATGATAACGAGCAGGAATGCCCATCCTGTTCTATCTGTCTATGCGAGTATGAACGCGGAGAAAAGTTGATACGGCTGCCCTGTAATCATTTGTATCATGAACTTTGCCTCAATTCATGGACACAAAATCACGTCCGATGTCCATTATGTAATTACGATTTGATGGATGGGTTCGACCAACCGGTGACGGTTCATGAGCAGGCTGCTCGACAACATGCCGAGGAGTTGCGTGAGTTTAGAATTATGGCACTGTCAGCTTTGGGGAGACGTTTGCGACCTCGAAGGACCACCGCTACTAGTACTAACAGGAGAGGCAACTCGAATGGAACGGTAACTGCATCGGAATTAGCGGAGGCGACGGATGACTCGATTGTTTGACAGCATCAAGCATCAGGAGGATGAGAGGAATGATTGGAGGAATGTTTGGATATCAAGTTCGATAACCTTACGTAGGGAACTACTGCTAGCGCACCATCGATGTGAGTTCCTACACTTCTCCTACATCGTCACGTCAACTGGAACTGTCGGAATTTCCACCGCGGTCGGAATATCATTGGAACGAAGTTTGCAAAGCAACGAAACGTTGCCCGTTACGCAGGAAATTTCATAGATATCTCCGGCTTCAGATCGAACTAGTACTTTCATGGTCACTGTTCGCTTCAAACTCGGAAACATGTCAAGGGATCGAATTGGCGAGGATGGTAATTCTGCAGTATCGAAGGATGAGACTTTTTGAAGACTTGACGACAAGAGAATTACAGTCCCCGCAGCAGATCCGGATATGAAACCCTCGGGGCATGCACAAAGAGAAGTCACACCAACATCATACGCCTGAATATCTTGAACGACCTTGCTTCCTTGCCAAATGACAATCGAACCA
>JALLBK010001020.1:0-13465 GCA_036940085.1 Discostella pseudostelligera
TATCTCCTACTGTGTTGGATCACACTATTCTTGACCGGTGTGTGAGTTCACACTATGCTCCATTGTCATGTGACGAGTTCACACTATCCTTGACCGCTGTGTGAGCTCACACTACCTTTGACCGAGGTGTGACCTCACTGTTCTCGCTATTTCTCTGGCTTGTTTTCATCTCACACTTCTTTATCTATCACATGTTGCAATCACAGGTTGGATACAAACTACTTTGTCATCACACATGAGACAGGTGAAGGAATGATTGCAACACAAGGTAGAGGGCATCCCAGGAAGGAAGAAGTTAAGAGGCGGATTGAATTTCCTGACTACATGATTCAGGATATCAAAGATCTGCGCAGAGATCTTCGAATTGACAAGGGTGCAAGGATAATTCTCATTACCTCATTGTCAATGAATGAGATGGTCAGGCTTGTCTCCATGCATCCGGAGGTCTGGTTCATGGATGTCACCTCAGGGGTTAATAAACGGCTATCCGTACCCATCGGGTGACACATTTCCTGCGAACATAGCTATCATTCCTAGCGCAAACGATGGGTGTTCGAGTGTATCCACAGATATGCTTTCTTTGCTTTGTTTGGAAGTACGACATGTTCTCGAAAGACAATAGACTAGCCTTCGAGTTAAGAAAGATTTGTTGACATTTTGTCCGTTCGCCGGCATTTTTGTCCGTTCAGCGACCTTGGCCAAAAAAGTGAGCTCACTTCTTGGAGGACAGATAGCCGCATGCACCCTAATGCCGGTGTCTGCAGATAAGCCCTTCATTTTTCCTCTACGTCTGTACAACCAGTTGAAACGATCAGCCACGATGGCCATCTTACTTTATCAAGTACCCATGACAATACTCTCCTCATGCATTATTTGATTATTCCTACTCCTCCTCCTCAAGGCGGCAGCAATCTCAGGCATGCTGATGGCGGAGCGACTTTTGCAGAAGAATAAAAAGGGTTCCAAGACCAGCAAGACAACGAACCGACCCACGGTAAGCGCGAATCCAACAGCGTCCGCCAGCCCTACTACTGCAAAGGCCGCAAAGAGGAGCAAGCACAATAAGAGGAGCTCTCCAACGATTAGCCCATATCCATCGTCCAGTCTATATCCAAGTTCCAACCCAACGGCCTCCTCAGCTCCGTCTGTGTCGGCCAGCCCCATTACTGCCAAGTCAGGAAAGAAAACGAAGACGTTGGGCACCGCTAACCTCTTCGAAAATTAGTCTCGCATCATCTTTCATGTTAGTTGTGCCGTGCTCCCTTCTTATTCTCCCTATACTCGTACATCGATCTCCATCAATAGTACGATGCACGAGAGTTCGACCATAGTTTAGTAGGATAAAGGAACGATATAATTGTCGATCAACAATACAATACATACCTCGACAACTTACGCTGAAACATACTCTGACATGACAAAAAGACGACCGGAGGAGTGAGGAGGGAAAACTTCATCACTGAACAGCAATCACAATCAGCAATCGCTGGTCACGGTGGAGCATGCAGCCAAAATCCTTTGTTCGCCCAGTTCTCATTCTGCCCATCGTTGATATTATTTGAGTGGATTGTCGAATTACGATATCGTTCTTGGACTTTCCATCCGTCGTCTCTCTCTCCAATAATCTCAACGACCGATATTATGATTGTTGTGTATGGTTATTATTCTGTGCATGGCACATTCTCAGCCTCGGTGCGGATAGTATTATGGACTTTTCGACTCTCGACTTGCTTTTGAATCAAGTGTTCTCTGAAAAAGGAGTTGTCGAGAGACTTCACAGCATATGTGAGAGAAGCGCCTCATCCCCCCCTCCTGAAAGAAAACAACATGCCACAACACTGATCCACCGATCGATTCCCCATATTTCAATTCATGATACGCAATGCAATAAAGTTGAAACAACGTGTGTAGAGTGCCATCATCATCATGCATTGTCGTTTCTCTCCGCACTCTCCCTCTTCCATCGAAATCGCGGTACTATTGCGGCTGGTGTCGCAGTCGTCGTCATCCGGTACCAAGGCGAGTTGATTAATCATCACATTGCCGATGCTCAACTCCCCCCCCCCAAAGGTTGTTATTCTACCGAGAAGTACCGCTTGGTTTTGCATTGGTTGTGGATGATGTATTGATTGAGATTGGTGAACGTATTACTTCGAGATTAAAGCTTTGAATTAGTACCTACGCACTATGCGTGATACGTGCTTGTGCTCGGTGTTGTAGGGAGGTGGCTAGGGGTTCAGGGACATTTTGACGTCGAGTTTGGTGGTGATCGTCATGGTGGTTAATGAAATATCGTTCATGGCAACCTAGCATGGTGGATACTGATGGGTGCATGTTGCATGTTCGGCAAAAAGCGCCATGGTGAATGTGCGATTTGTGATGGTGGATGTAGAGATGCGTGGTGGCGGGAAGCTTGTCTCTCCACAAGCATTCTCATGCTCATGAGACATATCTAGTCGTACAACACAGAAAGAGTGCAGCATATTATTAGCGCGTGGGGGAATACACCATTGAGAGTGAGCATAGAGAGAGAGAGTGAGGAATAGGAGGAACTTCCTACTTCATTACTACACATCAACACACATCATACCGTCGCCCATCTCCCATTTGACGACGACTACTACTACTCCTCTCATGATGACGAGCAAGTGCAGTACCATCATCATCACCACCATTCCCACTATTCAAGCTCAATTGAAACTGCAATGCATCTTCCACAAACCTCTCCAACTCCCGTTGAAATACGGTGTCATGTTCCCATGCACGACATTTATACTTTCCCATTAATGTCATCATGATTACATCGGTCGTCTTGGTTCCTCCCCGTAGTCGTCGTCCTCCTCCAATGGTCAAGGAGGATTTGATTTGTTCAGGAGAGATGACGAGTTGTCCTCCCTTGATGATGTTATCCTCGTCGGTAGTATCCTCTTCTACGACTTCTCCACCACCACCAACACCACAGGCAGTGTTATCACCGCCGCCGCCGCCACGTTGTTTCTGCAATTCGTTCCATGTGCTCAACGTCCTTAATATATTTATCCCCGGATGCAATTCCCGAATCTTATCAAGCCGACCCAATGATGCATGGATGAGATATTGTTGAGTTGGTTCATCAATTTGAATGTGAAATGTGAGGTGAGAGGAGGAAGATGAGGAGGAGGAGGATGGTTTGTTGGTATTGGCGAAAGAGGAAGAGGAAGAGGAGGATGTTCGTGTGGCAATATGAAATTTCCCCTTTCCGGTATCATCAATGACTAAATTAATGAGTTGTTGCTGTTGTGGCGGTTGGGATTGTTGGGATTGTTGTTGTCGTCGTCGATTGTTGGTGGTACTGGTAGAATACGAACTGTCGTCATCATAAACATCGTAGTCAGCCTCATCATCCTCCTCCGAGTGTGGTCGTTGTTGTTGTCGTCGTCGTGATAATGATCGTGATGATTCACGTTCGTATCGTAGTAGTCGATTGGTAGATGAACGAAAATTTCCACGAGGATAGGCATCATCATCATCACGTGGTCGTNTATCGTAGTAGTCGATTGGTAGATGAACGAAAATTTCCACGAGGATAGGCATCATCATCATCACGTGGTCGTGAAGATGATCGATGTGACAAGGAAGAAGAAGTGGATGGATATCGAGAAGAACGACTGTGGTAGTCCTGTCGGTGTCGACTGCTGCTCTCCGATCGATATGTTTGCTGTTGCTGCTGCTGCTGTTGTGGTTGACGTGGTCTGCTGAGACTTCTTCGTCTACTACTTTGTTGGCTCATTGTTCTCATTGTCGTCGTTGTGGTTGATGTTACATTGGGACAACTTGCACCCATCCCACCAGCCTTGCTTCGTGTCCTACTATTATTTCGTCTGCTTCGAATGACAATGGCCTCCTCGCCTGCACCACCCCTTGCACTAGTCGTAGCAGCAGCATCAGCCCCCGATGCTACTGCCGATGCAGGATTCTTTCGAGGTGGCGGCGGCGGTGGCTTCCAAAGTGTCAACATGCCTCCCTGCTCACCACCACCATCGTTGGTGGTATTACTGCTGCTGGGATAAGTGTCATCCGTCTCTCGACTGCCCAATGAGCCATGATCGCCATCTTTCGTCGTTGGCGTCGTCGTTGTAGTTTTAGTTGGTCCCCTCTTGCTGTTACCATACTCATCGACGGTGCTTGTCGCCAATCGATGGGTAGTTTCTCTCTCTCGTTGAAATAGTTGATGATGATACTGCTGGGAAGATAACGACAGTGTGGCGTTGGTGTAGTACGAAGCGGATCGACGACGTGGTGCGGGGAGGCTGCTGCCGCCGCCGCTGCTGCTGCTCTTGAACTTGCTCGAAATGGAAGGAGGGGGGGGGCGAGAAGAATAAGACGACGGGGGTGGTGGTGGCAGCGGCAGACCGTTGTTGCCTTTACTATTCGAGGCTGATCGACCATCGACGACACCGCCGCCACTGCCACTGCCGCCGCCGAGCGGTCGTTGTCGTGGTTGTCTCATGGATGATGGCCCCTGTCGTCGATGGCAATTACTACTCCTACTCCTACTCCTACTCCTACTACTACTATTGGAGATTATCTTGTGGGTGTACCGAAGGCTGCATCCGTTGTTTATTCAATCAATCAACATCATCATCAAAGATGGCATGAAGGATCGATGATCGATGCACAGGTATTCACTTCTCTCCATCTCGCTCCATCAATTAATTACACCATTGAAGAGTACACGACGAACCGCGATCATCATCTCACCATGCATGCAATAAAACAGTGGTTTTGGTCGGCTTGTTCACGAAGCAGGAGGTACAGAGAGACCAGACACCCATGCCCAAAGTGACGAGGGAGCGATAGGGCTGAAGTAAAAACGGTCAAGAGTCGAAAATGCAGGGGTTAGCCCTTGAGGGCTGTTGTGCGTGGAGAGAAGCCATGAGAAGAATAAAGAAGCCTCTCATTTCTACGCAGAAACTACGATATCTACAAATAAAATTGAAAATCGACCAAAATTGTCAGAGTTTGGTCTAAAACGAATGACATCGGCAGGATTTGAACCTGCGCCAATGAAGACTGGAGCCTAAATCCAGCGCCTTAGACCACTCGGCCACGATGTCGGAAGCAAAGAGATGCTCTTCTCATTGAGGGCCGATTTTAGAGTATTGAACTGCTTGGACGTGCCTCTCAAATAAACCCACTGCCTGCATCATGATCATGAGACGTCTATTATTCACTGCGCTATCACTTTGCTTCTGTACAAGTAGTTGCTGCTTGGGATTTCAGACTTCGCTGCCGCCTCTGACGACCAAGTCGATGTCGATGCGGGTACATCTTCCACAAAAGATTGCATCGTTCTCGTCTCTGGCCAGCACCCAAAGGAAAACAACAATCTCAAACAATCGATTCCAATCTATCATTATTGCAACGCAAATGACCAAATCAGAAGATGAGATAACTGAGGAAACAAATAATATATTAGGCTACACCAGTGATGCCACCGATGCTGCTTCTGCTGTCGTGAGCAGTGGAATCAATGGTGATGATTCCGCCGCCGCTGCTGGTGCTATACTGACAAACGATGCAACAACATCTCCAACCAATGATTCAAAAGCTAGAAGCAGTAGCAGTAGCAGTGGATTCTCCTTGATTCTATTTCCGATATTACTCTTCAAATTCACAATTGTACTGCTGGTGAAATTTGCTTCGGATATTGTGGTATTTCCAATGCTTTATTTGTACCGCGTGATCAAGTTAGGGAAACGAAAGATCCTGTCGGCATTGTTAAAGAAGAAGAACGATGGGAATTGGAATGTCAAAGTGAATGGGGATAGTGGTGCCTAAAGAGAGAGAGGCGTACACTGAGTACAGTGTGTTAACACTACTTGTATGCTTTGATAGAAGAATATGAATTGCTGCCTTTAGTACATATGCCTTTAGCTCCTGTTCGCACTACATTCTACGTTGATCGAGGTCGTTAACAAAAATGGTCAGTTCATGGTAACATCTACCTCAGATATCCTGATTTTCCCCATCAGCGTCTGGAGTAGGAGCAATGAGAGACGAGCTGAAACTCCCCTGCAGTAAGAACGTGAAAGGGAATCGATATCGCATGAACGAAAGGATCAAATTCCACCACAGGACGGCATTTTTGCTCTCGCGCTCTCTCCATTCTGGGCTTAGTAGATCCTCAATCCCTCCCGAAATTACACTGCGCAATTCCTTCTTAAGCACCCAAGGCGAGAGACGCTCGCAAAAGAGTGCCGACGATGGACCACGAGATCCAACAAAGCTGGGCAACGTGCTCTGGACACAAAAGTGGGGTACAAACTTGGTAAGACAATTGGGGCATTCCGTCTTGTACTCCTGAGAGTTCCCCGCACTCCATCCCGCCACAACATCGTCGTCGCTCAAATAAAAGTTACATCGAGGACAGAATTCATTGTCCGTATCGATGGATATGTCAGGATAGACAATCTCGAGTAAATTCTCTCCCAATAATATTTGTCGGAGTACTTGATCCGTCACGTACTGTTCCGTGTAGCCCTTGTTCGTACTGGAGGATGGCGCATCCTTGTTCATATTGGATTTGCTGCGGGTGACGATGCGTTTGAAGGTATTTCGTAGGCCTGCAGGATGATTACCATTATCGTCATTAGCACCGAGCTTTTCTTTTACGATGTCAATGTAGGATCGTTTTTGGATTTTGAGCGTATTCCAATCCATGTCAAGGGACGCTCCGGCAGCCCAATCTGAAAGGAAATGAAAGTTTGAAGAAAGTAAAATGAGAAGACAATATCTACAGGACACAAATACTAACTAGAGAGCGACGATACGAAACAGTAGACAATGATCAATGATGCATCGATTTCGTACCTGGCAACTCCTCAAGAGCTTCACCGGACGCCTGCTTCCAAGCATTGTCGGCAGAGAATGCAGACACTAGGGACGAATAAACAAGCCCATCGGCAACGATTCCATCCTCGTGCATTCTCTGCAGAAGCTGCGTGGCACGGCCTGTGTCGCCACAACGACCACATGCATCAATGAGACACTGGAAGGCTTCGGGATCCGCACGGAGCCCACGCTCTTTCATCATTTTCAACATCTCAAACGCGATCACAAGCTCCGCCTTGGCCGTCTCTTTGGCCTCCATGATTTTGAGCGTCGATAATTTGTCGTTGAAGCGATGGCGCACCGGTGATTTAAGCGTTGTGTTCACCATCGCATTGCTGTGCGTCTGAGGACGATGCTTCGTCGGAGTCTGCGGCAAATCGGCATCCATCACAATTGCATCCACTAAATCGGCAATGTTGCGACCTCCATCCTCTTCATTTTCCTCTCGATTTCGCTCTCTCTTGTAGGTGGAAATGATGGACTTACTATCGAGCTGGTCGAGCGAATCGTTGTCGACAGCCATTAAATCCTTCCCAACCACGGCTGTGAACGTCATGAAAAAGACCGTAAAGGTCGTAACTTCTGAAGTTGCCGGCTTTTCCTAAGTCGATGATAATGAAGCACTGGTTAGCATGATCAACAACCGACATCATAATCTTATAGTGGCATCAAGAATCAAATACTCACCACAGGACCCAACTGGCCAGTAACCGCCGCACTCCTCGCAGACGATGCACCTGCAGTTTTCGAACTGTCACTCGCATCATCCATACCATTTGCCAATGCCTGCCGAAACTTGCCTACATTTTCACGCTGCCGATCGTACTCAGCTCTCACGGCCGAAGACAGAGGACGTGGAGTACCGAACAAGTCGGGGTTCAAATGTTCAGGAAATGTAGGATAGTGATAGTAGACACGTCCCGCCTGCTTGACCGTGGAAGCTGCCGTGCTGTTCGACGCAACAGATGCGGTATCATCGTCATCTGCAACTGCCACTACTACTTGGACTTCTTCTCTCGCGGTAGTAATGTGTACAATTGTCCCGTTCTCGACACCATTTTCTACTATTGCATCGGGTAAGTCCACACCGCACGGCTCTGGGGGGACAATAGTCATTAGTTCGCGCTTGACCCGTGCACTTTGTAGCATTGGCGGATCCTTGCTATTATTGATGGTCGCAGATGAATTCTCTCCTCCTCGTCCTCCGCTGCCAAACATTATTTTTCGGAGTCCCTTGTTCGTTGGCGTATCACCACTCTTCCCCGCCTTTGACAAGGCTCCTCCCCCACTAGTATCACGTACCATGCCACGAACATTGGCAACCAGCCCATTATTTCGAACATAACGATCCACGGCACTATCAAAAAATGAAATGTCGGCTTCTCCACTTCCGTACAACCTCTTGGTAACGAAATCATCAAACATTTGACTCCCCACGAGCTCCTCGAGAAAGTCACGCACATCCGATCTCTGAGCCGCCAGGAATTCCTGCGATCGAAACCCAGCGCCACCGTACGATCCCTCATTATGCTTGGAGGGAAATACCAAAAACTTGCGATACTTCTGCAGCAGGAAGCAATATGTGTCAAGAAACGCCTCCTGGACAGCATCCCACGAGCTTTGAGCACGTACGTTTTGCTTCTCGCTCAATGTCATTAGCAAATTCGATTTCGGATCATGGCTATTACTGCTCGCTGCTTCGCCATTCAACCAATTCTTACGACGTTCCTCGGGGGTAAACATCAGCATGAATGCCTCATCAAACAAACACAATCGACTTTCCCACATGGCATCGGCCATACTCTTCAAATCGGGAGGCAAATGTATTCCCATCTCGGAGGTATCATCCTCCTTGCGCAACGATCGGACTTCCCGATGGACATGTCCAGCATGTGCCTCTACCCTACTCTTCAACCGCTGATAAATGTACCGTGGCAACCGTGGCAGTGATCGGGTATTGGTGCCCAAACTAACCATATTCTTATCCAAATCCACCACAATGCACTCATCGGCCAAATCTTCCATCGTGGATGCCAAATGACGCTTATCAATTCCACATAAAAACGGCATCGGCGCCGACAATATGGGTACTAAAAAGTACGGCAATACCGGAATATACGCATGACTCCACTTCATGGGGAAAAGCAAGCTTAGTAATATTTCGCAACAGGTCGTCAACAACGATAACTGCGTCGAGGTCACCAACACTTGACGCTCGAGGGCCAATGCCGTCCACACCGTCAATACATTCTCAACATCCAAACATTGGAACAAATGACTGAATGGTAGTGATACCCACGCGATGGGCATATTGTGTGGTGGACTCCATATGGAAATGACCGAGTCCAATATGGTGGTTTGGACTTGGAAAGAGCCGGGTGGTGGCGCGGGCAATTCGGAACAAAAGTTGGTAATGTATCGTTCAATGGGTAGGGTGAGTACTTGTTTCATAATTTTGCTCGAGGATGGGACTGTCATGGAGACGATCCTTCCTCCTCCTCCTCCGCCGCCGTCATCGTCACTATNTTTTGCTCGAGGATGGGACTGTCATGGAGACGATCCTTCCTCCTCCTCCTCCGCCGCCGTCATCGTCACTATTCGACTCGCCATTGATATGGTTGTTGTTTGCCGTTGTGGGTGGGACCATCTTGGAAAGACGATGGAGCTGTGTTAGATACTCTCGAAATGCCACGAGATAGGGATGCATGGAGAGAATGACGAGACATTTCGGGAGGTAGACCACTTGCGTGGTGGTGGTGGTGGTCATGTTGCTGTGGATGCTGTTGTTGTTGTCCGTACCATCCTCCAACGTAATCTCATGTCCCTCCCAAATGGTCAAACATGTCCCATACATCTTCTGCCCACTCTCGCCAGTGGTGACAAAGTAGTGCACCTTGGGCATGGTGTTGACATTGTTGTGAATATCGTTGGTGTGGCTGCTATTGCTGTTGTTGTTGTTGCCTGACTTGTCATCCTTGTTGTTGTTGTTGTTGTTGTTGTGGGTATTGGTATTGGTAGTAATGATTGGAATTTTTCCCGAGGGATAACAAAATGCCGTAATACTATCAGGCAACAATGGATTTTCTTCATGATCGACCAATGGATAGCGTGAGGTAATGACGGGTTGAAAATCAGATCCCTCCAGTGAGGGTGGTGGTGGTGGTGGTGGTGTATTCGTTGTAGTAGTTGAGTTGCGATGATGATGATGATTGTTGCTGTTGCTATTATTGCTATTGCTGCTGCCGCCTTGAGTGATTTGAGATGCACTTGTAGTATCATTATTGTAAGGTGTGTGTGGCATGGGTGAAATTTTAGTAATGTTCTTTGCCCGGGGAGAGGATGTTGGCAATAATCGAATATTTCCTCCACCATGATGATGATGATGATGGACACCATCTGTGCCACTATTACTATTACTATTACTATTAGAAGTAGTATTGCTATTATTGCCCGAGGAGGAGGAGGATGACTTCTTGAATAAAGGCACAGAGCTCACCACACAAAAGTACTCGACCAAACGTGGCACCTTCTCCCTCTCGCGCGCCTTGGACAATTTGGTGATGCGACGGCGCGTGTCGGCCGATCCACCGGGATTATTGATGTTGTTGTTGTTGTTGTTGTTGTTGATGATGATGCTGCCGCTGTTGGTGCGGGCGCGATTTCGTTCCTCGCTCACCATCATGGTAGCAGTAGTAGTAGTATTGATTGATGGTAATCCATCGTGGCTCGATGTTCGTGTTCGTGCTCGGAGTGGACCGCCGCCACCGCTGTTGCTGTTGCTGCTGCTGTCCATGAAATGAAAATGATGATGATGATGCTGATGCTCACTACTATTACTGCTGTTGCTCCTGTCGCCATTGACGGTGGCACCCGTGATGGGGCTGATGCTGGCACTGCCACGCGGCAGGACGGGCGAATCTTCTTGAATGGTACGGCCGTAGAAGGCCTTGGGGGCGAGGTTGTTGGGTTGCTGCTGGTTTTGGTTTTGGGCTGCCATGGTCATTGTCGTGGTCGTCGTTTGTCGTCGTCGTTGTCGTCGTTGGTGTGTTGGAGTTGCTGCAACCGGTCGACGTATCTAGCGAATGAAGAACAGAGAGAGGGAGAGGCTGTTGCGGACAGACCGCGAGGTAGTTATGGCGCGATCGAAATACAATAGGTACTCCTATGACGCGAACGATAGATATCGCGCGCTCGAAAGATATCATGGCGATTTCACACAACTGGCTGCATCATTCATTCATAATATCATTCACCTTGCTTCAAATCACCTCACCTGCTTCTTCCACCTACCTTCATGTCGTCTTAATTCTTTGACAATGGCCATCATTATCATTCCAAATGTGCTTCCGTTCCTATTTTAGAGTTTAGAGTGTAAATGTGAATAATAAATACGAATCTTCATTACTCATCGACGCATAGGCTGATTGAGAATAATAAGAGCAGCGACATTTCCGTTTTCGTCCGAGCACGTGAATCTATCAATTTCCGCTTCTCGTTCGACGTGGTGAAAGTGGTAGTGGAGTGGTGGCAATTATTGTTGTTGCTCTGACCTGCAATAGTTCCATCTGGTTGTCATTGTCATCCACCTACACAGTCCCAAATGTCCATATCAGGGTATTCCCTCCCCCGACAATTGCCTTTCATTCATCTCGCCGACCACCACTCTCGAACAATCCTTCGTTCCAATCCTCACCATACCCCAACTTCTTCATCACTTCCCTCATAACATCATCCACCTTGGCTCGTATCACCAATGCCGCTCCATCATCATATGGAGTCGGTTGCAAATTCACAATGACATATCCAATTGGCTGCGGTAGTAATTGATGGTGGTGGTGCTGATGATGATGATGATTATCCTCGTCATCGACCTTGTTCTCCGTATTCGTCTTCTTCTTCTTCTTCTCCTTCTCCTTCTCCTTCTTCGATTTGTTGCTATTGATATGATTGTTGTTCGGATAGGTACACAAACTCCCCGCGGGCTCAATACGCAAACTTGTTCCTAAACATAGTATCAAATCTGCCTTATGACATTCATACTCGGCTCGAGCCCAATCTAATTGTGGTAAATCATCTTCCCAATCTAACAAAGTATCTTTTAATTTCCCAGGACAGGGACGGGGAGAAGTAGTAGTAGTAGTAGTAGTAGTAGTAGTAGTAGTAGTAGTAGTAGTAGTAGTAGTAGTAGTAGTAGTAGTAGTAGTAGTAGAAGAAGAGAATGATGATCCGTCGTTCCGAGTAATCGTAGTATTACTACTACTACAGGTCCGTCCAGTGTAGTTTAGTCCAATGGATTGGATTTCATAGTCACGAATGTGTTCGGTGTGGCAGGTGTCGCATACTTCGGTAAATACTGCATTTATTGGTTTGTTGGTGTTGGTGTTGGTGTTGATGACGGTGGTGGTGGTAGTGGGTGTGTCGAAAGATGGAAAGAAAGCAATGAAGAGTGTGTAAGATAAGCAGTTGTAGATGATGATGACATGTGTAATGCAATATGATGATGACGACGACGACGAGTAGATAGTGTTTGGACTTACTACATCCATGCAAAATGGACATTTTGTTCCTTGGAATGTTCGTCTTACGATGCAACCCATCGACGTTTTGTGTGACAATGTATTGCAGTAGTGGAGGATGGTGAGGAGATTGTATCGTTGAGGTGGCGGTAGTAGGGGTAGTGGTGACGGTATTGTGGTTGCGTTGGTGGAGAGTAATCGGTTCGTCGTCTTCGTAGTCATCGTCATCATCATCATCATCATCACCATCTGACGTTTTCCGTAGAAGAGAAGGAGCAGGATGGAGCATCATATGAGCCAATGCCCAATGTGTGTACGTGGGTACTGCCGTTTCGAAAGTGATGGTTGTATTGCGAGGTGGTTGATTGACGGTGGAACTGGTGATCATAGCATTTGCACCATTGCCATTATTGTAATTTTCGTCGTCTTGCATCCGCTTATTCCTTCTCCCGTTCGTTTCCATATTCTTCAACAATGTGTTGGTGGTGGTAGTAGTCTTTGCTTCTTCGGTAGATGATGCTCCTCCTACTACCCCCGCGCATTCTCCCGACGATACCGAGAATGACGACAGTAGTTGCTGTTGATTCTCCTGACAATTAGTATTCGTTTCTGTCAAACTTCTCCTACTACTACTAGTACTCTTCATCATCTGCCTCTTCTTCTTATGTTGCTGCTGCTGCTGCTGCTGCTGTTGTCGTTCTTGCATCTTCTCTTTTGTCCAAATCCCACATGGTCCACGAAAGTCGGGTATGCCCGCACTAGTGGAAATTCCCGCACCCGTCAATACAACGGTGTGATGAGACGATTGAAGCAATTGTACTAGCTTGTCGAGTTTGTAAGCCAAGGCTCGGGGGGTGTCGTAACTTTCGGGTAGGCCGCATATTCCCTTTTCAAAAATAAGCAGCAGCAGTTCATGTTGGAATAACAAATAAGTATGGTGAATAGTAATTAACAATATCATTGGCAATTAGTTGTTGTTAGACCGGGATGTTGGTATTGAATTGCAGCAGCAGCAGCAACAACAACAACAACAATAACAACTACTACACGCAAGGGGAAAGATAAATGATCGCTCT
>JALLBK010001025.1:0-25960 GCA_036940085.1 Discostella pseudostelligera
ACCACCACCACAAGCAAGAAATGTGACGGCGAATGGTTGCCAACGAGAAGATAACATGGCCAAACGTTAGTCACAAAAGCTAGCAGCAGCGTACCCTGCCCCTTCTTACTCTCCAAGTAGTCATAACTCCTGCTCTTCCCTACGTTTACACGTCGCCATCGTCACACCATGACACGACCAGCACCAAATTCGTGACGACGAGATATCGTAGCAAATAGTACAAGAGCGCATCGTACCAGCAACGATAACACTGATTGAAGTCAGAATCAATTCCTCACTTTGGACTTCGATTTCATCACAGCCTTGCTCGACTTTGCTGCTGCAGGCTGCTTGGCAGACTTCGAACCAGAACCACCAGCACCAGCACCGCTGGTTGAGTTGTTGGTTGGACTGGAGGTGGGGCGGATGGTTGTAGTAGGAGCAGTTGTTGGTGTTGCAGTATTGCAAAACACTTCGTCGCCTGGAATATCCTGGCAGATCGTGTCTTTGATCCACTCGAATCCGTCGCTGACACGTGCAAAAACGTCGGGAAGGCCTGCCAAGAATTGGTGGAGAATTACGTCATTTTGTGGTATCTTTCAGTTAGACATCTTTTGATCAAGTGGCGACACCACCACAGCAGCAAGAATGCAAGAAGATATAAGTTAACAAAAGTTGCACCACTCTCACCTTCACTCCCCCAGCTGGTAACACCTACTTGAACAATTTCTCCCGACGCGCCCAATGTTATAATTGGACCTCCTGATGTTTTAGTTCAAGAATCAAAAATGGAATTAAGCACAAATAGTAACTCATGAGCGGAATTCGTTATGCCAATGAGAGAATGTTCACTTACCTGAATCACCATCTCCTACGGCTTCGTCACCAAACGCGCACAACATATCTTCAGTAATCACTATTTCCTTTCTGTCATACAATTTTTGGCACTGATCATTCGGCCGATATTGCAGAATAACTGTGTTTGGGACCCTTGGAAGGGTGCGTGGGTCGGTTTTGTCGAATTTAAGGCGTCCCCAACCAAACACCTCCAACTCTTCGCCATCCGCAGGGACGTTAATGTCAGAGTTCAACTTTACTGGGTCAATTTCGGCAACAGCGCCCTCTGTGACTGCCGTTGTATTTGGTAGTATGATTAAAGCAAAGTCATTCATCGTAGTGAAATTGTCGTATCGAGGGTGGCGCACTGCATATGCAAGATCGGCTGAACAACCACCGCCACTCTCGTTTCCGCACAGTCGAATTGTGACATTGTCACCAAGGTCGTCATAGCTATAAAAGTTCAAAGTGATTGCGTCTGTAGCAGAGAACGTAGCATTAATGTTCTGAGATTCGTCATCAGTAAAACAATCTTGATGATGAGTGCGGCGGCCACGACGAGGAGTAGTATATTCCAAGATGGGGCGCAAGAAGAAGACCAAGATGGGGCGGGAAAAAGAATAGAATCGTGTATGCGGGAGCAAAAAGAAGAATAAGAATGAACCAAGATAATGTTCCAACTCACGAGCTGCCGATAACACAACCCTACGCGAGATAAGTGTTGCAGTACAACAAACTGTGTTCTAACGATCCATCATCTCGAAAATAATTCAATGCGGCAAGGTAACGACGGCTCTTGTCCCAAACACTTTTATCAAGCACAGTGCCACCAATTATCTATTAGTTGGAGGAGCCGCCGGCGCAGTGCGGTAGTAGTGATCAGCATGGTGGTCATGGCAACAAGAAGGTAGTAGTCGCATGAGAATAACAGACAAGGATGAAAGCCATAGGACAATTAAATGAAGTATGCTGGTCACTCACCAACTCTCTGTTCTTCATAGCACTAGCAGCCGTCGCGTCATCAACCATATTTTTCCCCCGCATCATCCTCGGCCCGCCTCCCGTCGTCGTGCCGAATGAGGATGACAATGACACCACACCAACACCAACATCGCTTTTAACTGACGCCACCAGAATCGCAAGGATCAACAACGCCGACGTGGCCATGGTGCCGAACACACATAGTTTCTTGTTCAATCCAATCATCTTGTTCACGATGAGAGTTTCAAAGTAGAGTTGTTTCGATACTATTGTAGTGAGTTCGAAGTTTCAAAGTTGAGTTGTTTCGACACACCAGTAAGTTCGAATTGTGTGATGTTGTGCGATTTTGGATTTTGTGAGCTTCTTACGAGGTGTCAGCAATATGCAAGAAAGAAACCTAGAAAAGGACATACTCTACCCAATTTTTTTGTCGATCGAAACAATCGACAACATTCCTTGTTCGAAGTCTCTTCCCACAGAGGAACACTATTGTTAGGTAAGGGTGTCGGGTGGGTTCGAATGATATGGGAATCCACACACGGCTTTCGTTCCATTCTGCGAAAAATGAGGGAAAAGGGCGATTGCTGATTTCTGTTTCGACGAAATACGAGAAACTGCGATACTACATAAATCAAATCAATTGATTTTTTTGACATCTTTTTGAGATTTTTGACATCGCTAGATGTTTGTTAGGCGAATTCGAAAAAAGTTTTTGAAAACTTCGACTCGCGCGAAAAGATTTTTGACACTCGCGAGGTTTTGTTAGTGTCTAAAATCTTTTCGCGCGCGACAAAGATGTCAAAAATACGTCAAAAATCTCAAAAAGATGTCAAAAAAAACAATTGATTTGAATTATGTAGTACCCCCTTCCAAGCTGTTTTGATAGCGCCAAAATAACCTTCCCGCCACTCGATCGGCTCCATACCGCAACACCAAATTACATCACCATGACCATGACCATGAGCACGAGCAGCTCCCATGGTAATATCACATCCTTCACCCAGCACGACGATGAAGATAGAGATGCTGATGATGACTCACACAGGAGCAACACCTCGAAAGAATCGGCAGCGCTGGCAAGAGGAGCTGCGCGCACTGCCGCGGCATCGGCATCGGCATCGGCGGGCAGAACCACCGCCGTCGCTACACGAGGCGTGATGGCCGGTCGGCTTCCTATTTCTTCTTCTGCGGCAACAAAAACAGCAACAACGGTGTCGTCCAAATCAATTGGTTCATCGGCGGCAACTTCAACGACGAGGGTTCTGGGACGTAAGGCGCCACATCTTAAAGTGCCAAGGGGTGGTTCAAGTGTCAAAGTGCCGCGAGGCCCACCTTCACCGAGATCGTCGTCTACGCCGCTCTCCTCTCGAATTCCAAAAGCACGTGCCGATTCCATTGCTAGAGTGTCTGATCGTGCATCCAAGGGATTGGTGAGTGAATTTTATTGCACTCCATCATATCGAACCAATTAATGAAATGAATTTGTTCTACTTGTTTCAATGTCACAGGATGTAATCAATGCTGGGTTGGGTGCCTCTTCTTCCGAAACACATTCACAACACAATAATAGAATCACAAAATCGATTACGCATATCATGCAACAAGCTGTATCCTTTGGGAAAGTATTCATCACTAATACAATGTTGGGTATGGCGGTATTTGCCACCTATGAAGGGATGATTGAGCACTTGGCCACACCTTTGAATGAAGAATCAACCCACGAGACAACGAATTCGGCAGTATTGCAACCAATATACCAGCAAGTTACGGAAGAAAGTTCTGTTGATGTCATGGATCAAGCTACATTATCGCAACACTTTTTGGCAGGAGCAATGGGTGGGGCAGCGCATGCAGCTTTGTCGTTGGTCTTTGAGTTGAAGTTAAGTAAGCGACCAGATGATGTACTATCCTCCTCGTGCAAAAGGACGACATCATACCGCCATCCTATCTTACAAACAGTTTCATCAAAACCGATACATCTACAAGTTCCCACCTTCCACTATTCCATGTCATCCATGATACATCATTCCATGGCACACTCGGTGTTATTCGGATCGTATCAGTTGACGAAGCGGTTGCTTATGCAACAAATGCATACATACAATTCCAAAAATAATAGCATCAATAATTCGGGACTTGGGAATGATACAATTCGAGTGGCAACTATTGCTGTGGCAGGTGGAGTGGCAGGACAATTCCAGCATGTGATTAGTCACTTCTCGGAACAGTTGGTACTGGGTACTGTGGTAGATGATGTGAAACATAACTCCACCACCTCCACATCTTCTACCTCCTTGCTTCGACGTGTGTTGACAATATCATCTTGGCCGACTTGGAGATCAACTGTAATGACATTTCCACCGAGTGCGATTGGATTTTTGGCGTTTGAATATGGAAAACTCCTTAACATTAGCGATGATAATGATGCTAATGGATAATTAATCATGTTAGATTGACGCTAGACAGCTTGACCGCAGCATTCTTAAACAACATCATGTTGAATAACTCCCTCGTCGCCATCGGCACTAGGACCACCCACAAGCATCGGCGCAGGCGGGCGAATATCACGATAGACAGAAGATAAGTGAAACGGATCAACCTTCGCATTACCATCGGGATTCCTTTCACATGTCAACTCATGTGCTTCAGCTAATTCAAGAGTCTCAAATGATCGGTAACAATGTTCGCATACTGAAGTCGAAGTTCGTTTCTTAGTCTCATCTTGAACACTTGACGACAACTTCTTTGCAACTCCTTTAGTGGTCGAATCCATCTCAGGCCAGACATTTAACGTATCAATGGTAACCGGACCGGTGCAGCCAAGCCGATGTGCTCGCGATGTGACCTGCTCCAGAAGCGCTGCATCGTCGATCGGCTCAAGGAGGAACATGTGCGTGACGAAGCTTAAATCTAAGCCATGAGAGAGACGTGCGTCAAGTAGCAGTAGGAATGTATCTTCCCTCTGCTCACGCATTTCTACATCCTGAAGATTAGGACCCGTATACCAGCCGATATTTTTACACCTCCTCGCATCCCATCGTGGTCGACTATGGAACCTACCACACGGCTGCCACTTTGTAAGCCTGACGATAACTTCGCTCTCGTCCACGGGCAACGGACCGAAGTAGTTATCTTGGCCTTCGAAAGCGTATTCTGCTGCTAATTCCATACACCTCACCGACCCGTACTTCGCCCATTGCTCTTCGCTCCACCTCTTCCGCAACAAAGGATGTAGATCACGAGTATCAATACAAAGAACGTCCCCGACTCTCCAGTGTAAATGAGAAACATTGTATTTTGAGAGAGGCGCGCCGTCCAATCTATCCATTTCAACAGGAGACCCATACATAATTTTCTGCATTCGATCGCCCAACGATCTGAATTCAGCGGGTCCAACAGCACGTTTGATTCGCTCAGGTTCGATGAGAAATGTCTTTCCGTCATAGAACACTTCTACCAAACGATTTCTGCAACTCGCTAGTTTCTTGCCCGTAAATTCGTTCCATCCGCCACAGATCGGGCAATCTTTTCCTTCCTTAAAATTGTGTCTGAAGCGACCTAGCTCATATGACATCTGTGGAGAGTAAGGCATCGAGTCAAAATAATCGTAGACTTTGGACAAATATAACATGTAGTCATAACAACGCACCTGTTCAATTTTGCCTGTCCGTAACGAGACGAAGAATAGGGCAACCTGGAGTGTTAGCACCAGCGAAGAAACAACAAGTCGAATCCATCTTGCATAATCAATCGAACTCACCCTCTATCATCTCAGCAATATTCTCATTATCAAATGCCGCATACAGGTATTCCGCCACAGAAAGCAAGTTTTTGTGTGAGTTGGAATACACCACAGCTTTGAAAGGTCGTCGATCCACCCAATTTTTCGAACAAAATTCGAGTTGCGTCGCTGCTGTGATGGGTGCGTTGCCAGTGCCCATTATTGCCCCTCCTCGTTCTTCGAGCGCGAGTTGTTCCTTTCTGATAACATCAATTATGAAATTTGCTTGACCTTCGTCGACGAGAGCTTGGAAACTATCCGTGCGCAAGTATTCATCAATCAGTGCATCAAAGAGAATGGACCCTCCTTCAGTAAGTGCCGGACGGAGACGCTGTTCATGGTTAGCAATTCCAATTTTGTGCAATGCATCAGTGATGGTATCACTCTCGTCCGTGGAATGTACTATGTCAATGATGGCAGATTGTATGTTGGGTGGAACCAGAATATCGATTTGGGACTGCTTAAAGATTGGCTTTGGGAGGGACAAGTCTTCCTTCTTGTGCATGATCATGACTTCGTCTAACACCCGATACAATTCCTTCCTTCCATCCTCTTGTTTGTTCAAAAATGGCTTCTTCACAAGTTTGTCCCACGCACTCTTGGCTGTCCATTTGTTCCCTTCACGTAGTGCCGTATCACTCCAACTGCTAGTATTCTTTCCATCGAATTGCGACATTGTGGTGCCGTACGTCTCATGCCGCAAAAAGAGGAGAAGTCTCTGGAGCTGATCAAGACCCTTGGCTGTGAATTTTGGACTATCCTCATCGCCCGTGGTGGGTGTTCCACTCATCACCCATCGACGTTCGGCGCCCATTTGATTTATGAACTTTGTCACATCACTGCCAGCTGCGTGCTCGCCTGTTTGAGGAAAGGAGAGGGAGAGGAGGGAGCAATTCATCACATGACCTTCATCCACAACAATCCGAAACCAACGCAGTTGCAATAACGGTGAGTTGTAATGCGCCGAGGCATCCTCACTGGCGCGATACGTGGCCATAGTTTCCTCCTCCCGTCGTCGCTTCTGCATCGCGACATAATGTTGCCGAATGCGTGAGAATGGCACCACCACAATCGTGTAGCTCATCAAATCGTACGATGAGGGTAGTGGAATTTGTTGATGATTTAGTGGAAAACGAGCCGTGGAGAGATCACCTACACCGTCAATGTAGACAACTCCATTCTTGGGCCGTCCTTCACTTCGTACTCCTCCTCCAGCGCCTTCACCGTTGCCATTACCATTGTAGGAGTGGAAGTTGGTATACTTGTTCCGATCAAAATAATTAGGATCCACAAATACACCCAAATTGACATGCCTACGAATCTGATCAGCCCAATGCTCCAACAGTGCATCGGGCACAATCACCACTGTCGAACTGCACGGAATTAAATTCCGTTCAAATAACATACGTTTCCCCTTGTCATTATTAAAGAATCGTCGATTGCGTTTGTCCAACCCTGCCTTGAAGGCCATGACATTCCGACGGAACAAATCAAGCTGGGCCTGTGTGGCACGATTTCTCATTGTGGTATGAACATATTGCTCAAAGGATCCCAATGTTGGAAATCGATCATCCGTGTAGGGTGGAGAGACATATTTTGCCATCTCGTCGTAGGAATTTTGAAGAATATATCCATTATTCCGAAAGGGTTGCAATGCTTTTAATATCTCCATACGAAAGACGGGATTGGTTCGCATTAGTTTCCAATGTTCGGCAATGCTGGCGTCATCGTAAAATTCTTTGGGTGTTTGGGGTTTACAGCCCGCGGTATTGGCAATGAGAGATAACATGGTAATGGTTTTGCCAAGACCGGGTGCATCGCCTAGTATACCGCCTCGGAGTGCACCAAAATGCGTGTTGTGATTCTCAGCGCGATGCATGGCATGGAGGGAGGAGAGTTGATGCGGGAAGAGCCCAGCACCAAATTTCACGTCGGAGGGAGTAGAAAGAACGCCTGGATATCCTGGAAATGGAACGAGATAATCTAGAGAGAGAGAAAGAGAGAGTTGGTGATTGATACCAAGAACACCAAAAGTCAAGTAATCAAGTGTGTGTCAGAGAGAGAGGGATACTAGTGAGTGCCTGACCGGTAGTATTTATCCTTCGAAATCAATTCGCATTCTCAAATATAATTCTCACCTTTGCCATCTCTACATCGATTATACTCCACCCACTCTAACGACTCGTAGGTTGCTTTGGACACACATTTCAATTGATACAAATCGCGTAAAGACAAGTAGCCCCAGCTGCTGGAGGTGTCGACGACGAGTTGTTGAGAATGTTGTCGCGGTGAAAATTTGTCGCGGGCGGTAGCGGTAGTGTTGGTGTTGGTATTGACGTTGGTACCGGTACTCCGAAGTATGAAGAGTGAGAATAAGTCATTCATTGTTGATGCTATCAATAATGGCGGTGATGGGGCGGTCTCGATATTATTGTCGATGTCATCGTCGGCGTCGGCGGTGTGGTGGCGGTGGATGGCGGCGGCGGCGTCCATGGTTGTCTTGGGTGTTGGTGATTTTTTTATGTGTGGTCTGTGGTCGGCTGGCGGACGATTGCACTGGCGCGCCATTTTGTGTTGATCTATCTAACTACATACGGAATCCAACGTGGATAAATAAGGCGGATTTGAATTCAATTTTAAAATTTGAATTTCACATTTTCAAATTGAATAAATTTGTACGAAGGAATCTGTATTATCTTTAGGTAGCTCACCTACTGCGTGAAAGTCCACGTGGAAGATTCGCGATAAGATCTTGTGCCACGTGTACAATTTGGCGGGAGAGTGACTCCACTTATTAAATTTGGCGGGAGCGAGGACCCCGTGTGGCAACAACGACGATGGCAGCAATGGCAGCCGCTAGAGACCCCAGATGATGACCACCTCTTCCAAAGCAATTAGAGTAAGTAGTGCTTAGCGTTGATAGAAGAGGTTGAGCGCAACAACAAAGCAATCAGCATTAATGCCTGACAGCAATGGCAATGTCGTCAATGTCGCGGCCTCAGCCATCATCGCATGCGTCTCCATCAACTAAGCATCTTCGCAGGAGGCCGCTGGCCATTGCATTTCTATTTGTCATTGCAAACTTATTGCACTGGAATAATGTCTTGATATCATCATATTCGTCATTGTCATCTTCGATGTCGTCCTCGGGGGAAGCAACAAGAACAAAAGTGCCATTAGCAACGGTTGCCTACGCCATTTCCATCACGAGTTGTGCCTCCAAATTATCCTCCTCCTTATTTGATGCAGCATCCGTATTACGACAAAGCATAGTATTGAATTCATGGCCATTGCATCCCACATCACAATACGAAGCAAAATTCTATGCATTTACATTGAAGCCACCGGGATCATTGACAGCAGAAGAGATCGCGAGATTATCTCAAGATGAGTGTTCTCGTATATTGACATTAGCCGGATGGGAAGTTCTACCCCAAAGCAGACCGGTGCATCCTGAATTAATTAAAGAGCCGGAGGGGTCGATACTGAAGAAGGATATTGGAAGGTAAGAGTGAACATTGCACATTAATTCTAATGTACTCATACATCATCTTCTTCTTCTCACATCTAAAACACTTCCACTTCAAAAGCGACGGATGCTGTGGTGACGCCGAACTCATCAAACTATCCACCTACAAACTCCTCGATTACGATATGGCAGTACATTTAGATTTAGACACACTTGTTATTCATCCCCTCGATGAACTATTCAATGTTATGCATTTCAATTATCAATGTAACGCGGGGAGGGAAGCAAGAATACGACTAGTCGATGAGGGATTGGTGGCATCTACCTATCTGAACCGTCGAGTGACTGGCAATCCCTCCTCGTCCTCTTCCAATAATGCCAACGGGGATGATGCAACAACAGCGATACTATCCAAAGAGCACAATGACACTGCAATACACCACAAACTACTTGTGAATATTACCGTAAATGCCTTCTTCACTAAAGATTACAATATGATCGTACCCGGACCTCAACAACAACGTGTTGGCGTGCAGGGTGGGTTCCTCCTCATACGACCATCGATAACCACCTACCTCGAACTCATCAATACGGTCTATTCTGGTGAATTCTATTCGGGATTTAATGCCCAATCCACGGGATGGTACCAATCTGGGTATGGTCGGCATATATGGGGGTCGATGACAATTCAGGGACTATTAGCCTATTACTTTGACATGATAGATGTCGAGCATAGCGTTGAATTGAATCGGTGTCGATACAACAATATTGCCGATAATGCACGCACCTCCACCTTTGCGACCAATGCTAAATTTCCAAGAGGGACACTATTGCCGTTTGTACGGAATGCATCCAATCCACGGTATAATTTTGACGATGGCACGTGTCGAGATGGAAGAGAGGAATGTGGCGATGTCAATTGCCAACGCTTTCCCATTTCGAAGGCACGAATACTGCACTATACATACTGCAAGAGCCCTTGGAAATGCAATGATTGTACATATTTGGAAACATACAAGGAACCAATGTGTTATGCCATGACACGAGAGTGGTTCCGTGCACGGAGAAGTCTCCCGGGAGAAGAGACGATTAGTACGATCAATTTACTTCGTGCTGGTGTGGGTGATGGCAGTGAGAACGGACCGGTGTCAATCATTCGGGAAGATGGAGAGGTGGATGTAATCGATGGGAATTGTTACAAGGAGTTTTATTTGGGATATTGTCTTGATCAAGGAGCGTATGTCCCGATATCGCATCGAAATTTCTCGTCCATTATTGCATGAAACTAATAGCTGATTGTAGTAGTCATGCATACGATCCACATCATACCATCATCGAAAAGAATCTCTCTCTGTCTCCCACTTTCTCAATTTACGCCTGAAACATCCAACAATGGACAACTCTTATATTTCCTCCCATCCCGTGTCGTCGTCGATCGTACCTCATGTTCCAACCTTAATATAACCTTCTTATTCTCATCGAGAGGATCAATTATATCAAGTACACGGAACATACACTGATCGATTGCCTCATCCAATGTATACGCTTGTCGTTTAAATCGACGATTGACGTAGAGTACATTTAACTTCTCGGCTTGCTTGTATGCGTGGGATAGATTCGAAACATAGAGTGAAATGTGTGGACCGTAGTTGGATGGATAGAATGGTTGGATGGTGGTGTGGTCGGAAGAAGAATCCCCATCGTTTTCTTCGTCATCGAACCTAAATTCATGATGCTCCACCTCATCATCGGCATCCATTCCATCCGGATGGTATTGAAAAGTCAATGTCTGTCTCTCTCCCATGGCAATGCTAATAGAATTGCTCTCCAACGAAGACAAATCCTCCAATGTGGGCGCTCCAAAAACATACTCATAAAAACGAGATATTCCATCTAAATTTGCAGTGTGAGGAACATATACCGTAATATCCTCCATGGCCAATCCCTCCGATTCGACATGTCCATCTAATGTCGGTTGCGATCCGATATTGGCTGCACGATCTTCAATGGGGTCGTCCGAGGGCAAGATGCAGAATTCATTACCAAATGGATCGGTAACTAACATCATCTCATTGTCCAGCATGCCAACTAAGAATTCTGTGTTTTGCAATGGTGCCAACTTATCATCCTTCTCACCATCAAGATAACGATAGTAACGTTCCATTAGCACGTCCAAATTGGAATGTAAGATTGTAATCATCCCCTGAAAAACTTGTGCCTTTGGCTCTCCCTCGGGTAAATGGAATTGATGCATTCCTATATTGGCCCAAACTGTCTTTTTACCCAAGAGATAGTTGTCGTATTTTCGTGGGTCGATGGAGCACCCTAAGAAATCAAAGTAGAAGGCTTTTGCGACATCCTGTCGCCCCTTTTCGTGGTTAATGTTGAGATGGTCTAGCAAGAGGACGCGACAGGAGGATGACGATGATGGCTGCTCAACGTCGTCTTCATTGTCGATAGAGATACTGTTGGCGGTAGGTAGAATGCTGGACTCGGAGGTGGAGGCTTTCACTAGTACGGAAGGACCACCGGTACGCCTTTGTATTTGAGTTGCTACGCCAACAAATGCAAAAGTCGTGACGCAGAGGCAATGTAGATGGAGGAGGGCAGCTAACAATGATGCAGAGGGAGACAAAGCTTTAAGTTCCATGCTGAGATTGCCAACTTTCACTTCGCTGCTCGCATGGGTATTGATGATGTTTGATGGAATGAGTAGATAATATTATTGTTAGCATCGACGAACGACGAAGAGGTGCACTTTTTACTTCCACGAGGCAGTTATTTTGGCGGGAGGGGGTATTGGCGGGAAAGCGCCCTGAATGTATGCCCGCCTTCCAAGGCGGCAAGGCATTAAATGGCCATGTCCGATGTCCGATATGTAAATGTAATAACATGTAACTTTACTCTTCATCGTCAATCTTCCAATATCTTCCCGGAAGATAGAAGACAATTATTGACCAGCCGGAAGACCATCATTGACTCTCTCTCTAGAGAGAGAGAGAGAGGTACTTCGACTTTCCACCATGTTTCATTTCCAGCCGCCATCATCATGCCAAAGAAGATCATTTCCGTCGACCCCAAACGACTACCATGGGATCAAGAAACGCCGCTACACAATCGCTGGCATCCGGACATTCCGCCAGTGGCCAAGGTATCGCCGGGGGAGAAATTCCGCGTCGAGTGCGTCGATTGGACTGGAGGACAGATCAAGAATGACGACAGTGCCGACGATGTCAAGAATGTCGACTTGTCGCAGGTCCACTACCTGAGTGGACCGATTGAAGTGGAGGGAGCGGAGCCGGGAGATTTGCTCAAGGTGGAATTTTTGGAACTTGGGCCGCTGGATGGGGATGAGTGGGGTTTTACCGGAACGGTAAGGGATGTACGACCATATTAGTCTATTGGAGCACCGAAACTCAAACCCGAGAACTGTTTCCCTCATCTAAATATCCAGTTTGCCAAGGAGAATGGTGGAGGTAAGCTCTATGGACGAAACGATTTATTTCTTCTCGTCATTTCTCGAACATAACCTTTCCACTCTTTTCATGATGTAGGGTTCCTTACGGATCATTTTCCCAAAGCGACAAAGGCCTGCTGGGATATAGATGGTATTTATTGTACCAGCCGTCACATACCGGGAGTTAAGTTCCCTGGGCTGATTCATCCCGGGTTAATTGGAACGGCGCCCTGGTAAGTTAGTTGTTGTTTTACTTCGCCGTCGTTGAGCTGTGCTGCTCGCTTTGCTGTACAACTGACTACCTAGATATCTATGCTGCTCCTCACTGCCAACGGATAGTGCCGAGCTACTCAAGATTTGGAATGAGCGAGAGGCTGCGCTTGTGGCAGAAGAAGGAACGGCTATGGAGAAGACTTTGTGTGGATGCCTTTCTACTCGACCCCTTGCGGTAAGAACGTATATCTAGTCATGATGATCATTCCACTCGAATGAAGATTACTGCAGCTTTGTCTCACAAGTGCATGGGGTTTCGTTTTCCTACCAACAGTGCCTCCCAGAACCCAAGGGAGCCATGCTAGGAAAGCTCGGCCATTTCTTAGAGAAACATGGCAAATGTGAAAAGTGGGATAAGGTTGCGAGCGAAGGGGCTCGGACTGTTCCTGGGAGGGAGAACGGAGGAAATTGTGATATCAAGAATCTATCCAGGGGGTGCACTGTATACTTTCCCGTATTTGTTCCTGGTGCCTTGCTAAGTATGGGAGACATGCACATGTCCCAAGGCGATGGGGAGGTGTCCTTCTGCGGTGCTATTGAAATGGCAGGCTTCCTTGACCTGAAGTGCACCGTTATCAAGGGTGAGACTATCCATCCGTATTCATGTTAATCACTTTTGGATGATGGCTGACAAACACCTTCGCTCCAATTTTTTCAACAGGTGGCATGAAGATACTACCAGTTATTGGCCCAAACAAATTGAATGTGAATCCAATTTTTGAGATTGGGCCGGTGGAGCCTCGTTTCTCAGAGTGGCTAGTGTTCGAAGGCATTTCCGTTGATGAAAAGGGTGTCCAACACTATCTTGACGCTACCATTGCCTACAAAATGGCCGTGCTGAATTGCATCAAGTATCTGTCCCAGTTTGGGTATTCCGAGGAACAAATATACCTTTTGCTGAGCTGCTGCCCGTGCGAGGGCAGAATTTCTGGCATCGTTGACGTTCCTAATGCCGTTGCAACTCTTGCAGTGCCCCTCGCAATTTTTGACCGTGATGTTAGGTGCGTCCTTTCTTGCATCGAAGTCGAATGTTGTGTTATCATTTTGCTAGCTCAATCATGATCTTGGTACAGGCCTCCAAGTGATTTGGAGCACTTTGCAAAAGGAATCAAGGTTGTTTCTAGGAATTGCTGCATCTCTGCCGAGGGAGGCGCGGTGCCGAATGACCCAAGGCTGAAAGGCATTCCAGCTCCCAAGTAGTAGACGGGCCGTTTTGCTCTCTGTACATGAGGGGAACAATTTTGCTTGTATGAGAGGGAAGTTTTGATTTTTGTGTTTTCCTGTGAATTAAATCTTCGAGTGTCGGAAGCAGTGATTGAAGTATTATGAATTCTGGTTGGTGATCACCACGGGAAATGCAAGGCTTCGCATTGTGGTGGTCCCAGTTCTGATGGTAATTCATGCCGTGGAAGTAGGGCGGTGATGAGGTCGAAATTGATGGTGATGTATACATGGGATGGTGCTGTTAATAGTAGTTTTATTAACGAGTATTAGGCCAAAATATGATGACAATAACGAGCTCATTGGCAACTTCAAACAATTATCTCGGTCAGATTAGTTCATAGACTTCCGTGCTCTTTCTGCATCCATATTGATGAACAGTTGTTTTGTTTTCTTCTTTAAAGAACACCCCATCCGTCACCACCCACCCAACCCTCACAATTTTATGTGTTACCATTATCGCCATTCAGTACTCCCGTCTCGACACACTTCTCCTCTTATACGCACCCCCATTATTTCTCATATGCACCCACAAATTCCACCACACCCGTCTTACTATTCATCCTACTCTTCTTAATCTGTCGTAATTGTTTCTTATTCATATTCTTCATCGTCGTACCTAACTTCTTCACATTCAATACTTGCAATTTTCCATTCTGCATAGCTTGTTTGTATTCATTCTCCATTCGTCGTTTTTCATTGTCTAATCGATTTTGATGTTTGAGTCGCTTGGCTTCAATCTGAGCTTGTATCATGTCTTTTTGTACAGTTTGTATTTCGGTGTGGAGAGATTTGGCAGCGGCTTTGGTAGTCCAGGATGAGGAACGGGCATTGGCGCGATTGTGTGTGATGAGGGAGGAGGCACGTTTTTGGGGACGCAATTTCCATGAAGATCGACCAGAGACACTCCGCCCTTTGGAGACGTGGGTAGAAAGGGTGGAGTTGGAATTGGGCTTGAGAATGTCGCCAGGGAGATATTGGTTGGGGGTGGCAATTGCCAAGGGTTGCGGTTCCGACATGAATGATGAAGGTGGTGATAACGACGACGACGACGATGACAACGGCGACCTACGATGGTGATGGTGATGATAATTGCTGCTACCTCTCCCTCACTCTTCAGATATTTTGTTACTGTTGAACGGAATTATGGTTATGGTAGCGGTAGGATGTGGTTGTCGGCGGCAGCTTTGGTTTTGGTAGTGGCAGCGGCGGCGGCAAAAGCTCATGGCGGCGGGCGGGTGGGGTGGCGGAGCGCCGCCGACTGTCCGTCACCCCGCTCAAAAATCCAGATATGTACAGACAGACAATATTAGTTCCTGCCTACAAATTCCTCTAAATCAAAAATGAGTGGCTCCCAACACCTCTTCAACGACGTACAGACGTTGAGCATACATCATACGGCGGCGCGCGCGTCCATTCTTCTCTTCAAATCCTACCTAATAACCCAACCCAACCCACAACAATCGGCTGCTGCCCCCCATAGCCACAGAAAAGACACCCAGTAGATAGTACAGCCACATGCAAGACAAGGTTCATCTCCACCTCCACCTGCGCAAGTGAATCCATAATCGAGGATCTCTAGGCATAAAAATGGCCCATGAACAATCTGCGCAATCGACATCGACAGCGCCGCCTGATCAGCAACAAGCACCCAAACTCGCCATCGATCCACCGCTCGAATGTCCACAGTCTGATTTTGATGCTCTACTAGAAGATGCTGCTGGATTGTCCAAATATGAGGAGGCCAGTGCCGAATTATTAGATTGTGCACGCTATGGAGAGGTCGATGCATGTCGTGCCATTCTGGATGTGTGGTCAAACAAAAGCAGTACCAATAACAGCAGCAACGACAGCGAAAGCAAAAGGCAGATAAGCGCTGAATGGAAGGATCACGAAGAAACATCCATCGTAAATACAAAAGATTCATCTTTAACAACACCATTGCACAAGGCATGTGCAAATGGACATGCATCGACGGTACAGCTACTCCTTAGTCGAGGTGCACTTCATGTAGCCAACGATAGTGGTAACACTCCATTGCATTGGGCTGCGTCAGCCGGACATGCCGATTGTGTCAAGCTATTGTTGGATCATTACGATGCGATGAATCGTTTGCAAAAGAGAGAATCGAAAGGTAGCTCGTCAGTCTACTCGGTTATTGACGTTTTACAAAAGAATAACTTTGGTCGAGGCGCATTAACGGAGGGATTTGCATCGGGAGATACCAAAACTGTGGAACATTTATTAAATCATGATTCTGCAGAAGAAGAGAAGTTAATTGGTGGATTGGTCAAGAAGGATGTGGACGATGCGGAATCAAAGAGTATTTTGGGAGGCAGGTCGGAGAATGTGGACAAGAAGGAGAAGGGCATTATTCATGAGTTTGATTTCTTAAAGGGCGATGCAGAACACGAGATTAGTGTTGTGAAGAGACCATCGGTATTCATTCGAGAGCTCCCAATTGCACATGCGGACAACCCGTTTGGACAAGCCCCCATCGAAGACACTACTGGCTTGGGCATATGGTGCGCGTCCCTCGTCATGTCACGATGGCTAGCGTCCCGATCGATGGTGGAGCGGATGGAAAATAAGACAATTTTAGAACTGGGCGCTGGTTGCGGAATTCCTTCACTAACAGCGGCTGTGTATGGATCTCCCAAATCAGTGTGGATTACAGATTTGAACCCCGAAACAATTGACAATATACGATACAATATTGAGTTGAACGGAAATGCTATGAATAAGGAGAGAATTGCCAGCTCCATCGATTGGGGTGATGAGTCAACCTACCCACCAATGAAGTTAGATTATGTCATTTGCTCGGATTGCATCTACCAAAAAGACATTGTGCCATTGTTGAAAAAGGTTGTTACTGGATTACTGGATCCAAATAATGGAGTCTTTCTGTACGTGGCACCGGAGGGTGGTCGTGACGGTTTGCCTGAATTCATAGCAATTATGAAATCGGGAGGGTTTGAATGTGTTAGAGAAGAAATTGCCCCGGATCATTTTAGAGGCAATCCATTGAAAAGTGATGACGAGGAGGATTGTTTTCTTCACTTTCACGAGTTGGCATCTACAGTGTACATTTTGTATGAATTTCGAAGACGATAGAATACCGGTTACAAGCCTGCCAACATTATTTGCCAGCAACATACTTTCACTTGGACGTTCGGGGTAGGACATAAAGTATCTAATCCCCATAAGCCAAAGCATCAATCTGATTCACAAATTCATCACGCCCTTTCCCTCCTTCTACAATCTCTCTCAGATCTTCGACATCCTTCAGTGGACCACTCACGAATCGAATTCGCTGTCTCACAGCCTCAGGAAACAATGGATTGAACAACGCAACCAACATTTTAAGAAGAGTTGGCGGATTCAGCATTAGCGTCCGTCCGTTCAACGATGGGTACAACTCGTTCGCTTTCTTGGATGCTGCACTCAACGATTTTCTAAGGTCGGGGCTTCCGCCAACAAGTTTCACCCCAGCCAGATCATTGCATGTGATCAATTTGATCATGGAATCTGTTTCTAAGCTACGAATATCAGCCACCGTGGAGCTAACTTCCTTGCAATACAAAAAGAACTCAATCATCTGGTCGATTGTAACTGTAGACATCAAGCCATTGTCGTCAATTTTTCCAGCGCGAATGCAATACACCAGATCTTTTGTAGATGGCAAGCTCGTTGTAATGCATTGGACTGGCGTCAGATAGTCATGGATGAGCTTGGAATGTGGTGCTGCATTCTGAACAGGATCGTTGTTCCATTGGCTGCCTTCCATAGCCAACTTGACGGCTTTGCGGGCTGAGGATACAATGACGTGGCCCTCATTCCCCCTCCACTGCAGACTAGATTTCAGGGCCGCAACACGTTCCTCATCATCTTCATACGAGTCATTAAGAATGTAGCGGAGATAAAAGATGTCATCTTTTGGAGCTACAGCTTCGTCCTCTGAAATTTTGAACGCGATATCTTGGAGCGATGCGATCTGAGTTTTGTGCGTTGAAAGAAGAGATTGGAGCGACGGTGTAGCAGCAGAATAGCCGATGGTTGATTGAATGGAGGTACCCAAGACGGCGACGACGAGGAGGAGTTTCATCATGATTGATAGCCTACCACGCCACCGCAACCATCGACATCTCATGGTGTGGGTGTGGATGTTGCTGCGTCCACACGGCGAGCGAGGTCAAGATCCAAAGATACTTTCTCAATATAAGTTATACTGATTCCTTCGTATAAATCCATTCAATTTTAAAATTTGAATTTTTAATTTTAAAATTGAACACAAATCCGCCTTGTGTATCCACGCTGGATTCGGTATGTATGTAGTATAAGTACTGTTCCTACAGTAGAAATCCAAACAAAATGGCGCGCCCGCGCATCCACCAGCGTCAGCGACAGCGACAGCGACAGCGACCATCAGCATAACAAAATAATAATAGGAGTAGGAGTAATACCCTCGGCCGGAATAAGCAATGAGGGCCATCCGTTTAATTTATGCGTATTCATCATGGCAAGCTTCCAAACGAGGCCATCCAGGGCGCGGCACCAGGAAAGATGACATCTGTTCTCGTGCATGCAGCGTACGTCTCATCAGTACCTCGTCCCGCGGAGCCAGTAGGATGTCACTGCAGATGGTGGACGCACCATCCATCGATCGGACGACGACAACACCACCAGCAGCTACAACGCCCCTCTCTCCCATGACTTTTGCAGGACAAGTCGAAAAGGCACTCCTATCGAAATTTCCTCAATCAAAAATCGAACGTGTCCTACAATCATGGCGATTGCTCGAAATGGATTACGAGCATCGAGAATTCGTGGGCAATCAACAATCGCCTCCCATTGTAGATGCCGAAACGAGTCGATGTTATCAGCATGCACCATCGTATGTCCCTGGACTCAAAGCTGTGGCTTGGTGGGATACTGTTGACGATCTACCATGGGCAAAGTCATTGTCGACAAACTTCCCTGCCATCCGAAATGAATTCGCATCTGTCCTATCCAACCCGGACAAACTCCAGTCGGAAGGAAATAATATCTGGGCTGGAGCACTCACATCCGATGCCGAGAGCTACGGTGTAAGCTTGAGCAAAACATTGCCTCTTGATTTGTACTTCGTCTTGCAACCCCTCCTCATTGACAACATACCTATTGCTGCATCTCTCAACTGACATATGACGCAGGAAGGATGGAAGACATTGGTCCTACTCAACCGAGGTCAATGGGATGATACCAATGCCAAATTATTCCCCATAACATCCAAAGCAATACACAAAAGTGGCGTCCCAGTTGCCGAGGCATTCTTCGCATCGATGAAACCACGTACTTCCATCAAACCACATTCCGACTTTACAAATTTTGTACTGACATCGCATTTGCCATTGGTGATACCCGAGAATGGAAGTGATAAATGTCGGTTGTCTGTGGGAGATGAAACTCGTCAATGGCTCGAGGGGAAGATTATCTTGTTTGATACATCGATCTATCATGATGCAATAAATGATTCCGATGAGATGAGGTATATATTAATGTTGAGAATATGGCATCCTGATTTGACAAGAGAGGAACGAGAGGCGTTGCAGTTCATATATGATTGTCTTGAGATACCTGAGTTGCTTTCATCGGATCTAGGAATTGTGTTATTGGCAGAGCAACGAGCAAAATCGTTACGAGAATTTCCATTGCGAGGCAGTAGTGCTGTTGGTAGTGGTGGATTTGGATCCAAACAAAGGAGCAATAAAGGCAAAAAGAAAGGTGGACCTAAAGGATATGGATCATAAGAAGTTGAAATGTTACTCATTATTGTAACTATCGGTGTATTTATCTTTTCCATTATTGATTCTGTTGCATTATCGAAGATCATCGCATCGAGGGCAAAGAAGAGATGATGTCCAGCCGGATTCCCATTGATGACACGTGGCGTAGATTTAGCGGGAGACTTTATGGCGGGAAGAACGTGGCTGCTGCCGCAATACAACAACCACACAGCTATCTAGCCGCCGCCGCAACAAACAGCATGAGCCACACATCACACATCCATTCTCCACCCATCAATCCACCATCGCAGTCGCAAGCAACAATAGGACCTTTTGCTGCTGCCACGCCCTCCTAATCAACACTCCTTTGAACTCTCGTCGCTGTCTCTCCCATCATGCGTTTCGTCACCGCCGTCGTCGCCTCGGTGGCGGTAGTAGTCGCTACCCTTGAAACATGCAGTGCGTTCGCTCCATCCGCGTCGTCCACTCGTCGATTGGCACCGCCGCCGTCATCACTACTTCGCATGGCGGATGGGGATGGAGAAGAACCCGTAATGAACAAGTACAGCCGGTGAGTGTGAGATTCTAATATTATAGATTGTGGCCTTCCCTCACTCTCTTTTAGTCTGACCCCCGTCGTCATCGACATCATCATTATTTTATGATCTTCCAGCACCTTAACCCAGCCGGCATCTCAGGGAGCCTCCCAAGCCATGCTCTACGCCACCGGTCTTACCGAAGAAGATATGTCCAAACCCCAAGTTGGCATCTGCTCCGTCTGGTACGAGGGCAATCCCTGCAACATGCATCTACTCGAACTCTCCGAACATGTCAAAAAGGGCGTCGTCCAATCTGGCTGTGTTGGCTATCGATTCAACACCATTGGTGTCTCCGATGGCATCTCCATGGGTACCACAGGCATGCGCTACTCTCTCCAATCACGTGATTTAATTGCCGACTCTATTGAAACTACCATGGGTGCCCAATGGTATGATGGACTCATTGCACTGCCGGGGTGTGATAAGAATATGCCCGGGGTGATTATGGCCATGGGACGGTTGAATCGACCGGGGATTATGGTCTATGGTGGGACCATCCGGGCGGGGAAACAACCCAGCAATGGTAATACGTTGGATATTGTTAGTGCCTTCCAATCCTATGGACAGGCCTTGTATGATAAGATTACCGAGGAGGAACGGAAGGAAATTATTCAACATAGTTGTCCTGGACCAGGAGCGTGTGGTGGCATGTACACTGCCAACACCATGGCTACGGCAATTGAGGCGCTGGGGATGTCACTTCCATACTCCTCGAGCTCTCCCGCCGACTCGCAGGAAAAGAGAGATGAATGTGAACGAGCTGGTGAGGCAATGAAATTATTGCTTCAGAAGGATATCAAACCACGCGACATTATGACTAAGGCTGCTTTTGAAAATGCCATTCGTATGGTTATGATGACTGGTGGGTCGACGAATGCAGTGCTTCATTTGATTGCCATGAGTCGTTCCTGCCAGGATCCTGCGGTTGCAATTACCTTGGATGATTTCCAGCGTCTTTCGGATGTGGTGAGTAAACAGAGGCATGACGGTTTATGAGATGGTGTTCAATTTTCAATACGATTGTTCTGATTCACTTGAATATGTATTCTTTGCATTGTATTTTAGACTCCATTCCTTGCGGATTTGAAGCCTTCAGGAAAGTACGTGATGGAGGATGTTCAAAATATTGGTGGAACGCCCGGGATGATTAAATTCCTAATCGATAACGGCATGTTCGATGGCGATCAGATGACCGTTACTGGAAAGACTCACAATGAAAATTTGGCCGAGATGAACCATCCTGGTTTGACTCCTGGACAGGAAATTATCCGTCCTCTTAGCAATCCGGTGAAACCTACGGGTCATTTGCAAATTATGTATGGGAATTTGTGTCCAGGTGGCGGAGTTGCCAAAATCACAGGCAAAGAGGGTGAAACATTCACTGTGAGTCACTGAGTATCTCTTGATTGTAGGCTCTTTCCCCTCGTCCATTGACAAAGTTGCATTCTTCTGATCTGACCATAGGGTACGGCCAGGGTTTATGATAACGAGCAGCTTATGCTTCGTGGACTTGAACAGAAGGAAATTCAATGCGGAGACGTCGTTATCATTCGATATGAAGGTCCGACTGGCGGGCCGGGTCTTCCCGAGATGCTTACTCCAACAAGGTATGAAGATTTGTAAAATTCATCCGGGCATTATTCGTTGCACTACTTGCATTTCTGATGATACATCTTCCTCACTCTCTTTCATCATCAGTGCAATTATGGGAGCTGGACTCGGTGATTGCGTTGCGTTGTTGACAGATGGTCGTTTCAGTGGTGGCAGCCACGGATTTTGCATCGGGCACATCACACCAGAGGCCCAGGTAGGAGGTCCCATTGCACTCGTGAAGGTAAGTTGGATAACCTATTCTGTGATCGTTCTTGGCAATTTTCACGTACTGATTCACTGTATTGTCGATGAAAATAGAACGGAGACCCTATCCGCATCGATGCCCGGCCAGAGGCTCGTACGATTGATCTTTTAATTTCAGACGAAGAATGGGAGGAGCGAATGAAAGCGTGGAGTCCTCCTCCTCTTCGAGCTAGCCAGGGCACTTTATTCAAATACATCCAAAGCGTCGCCACAGCTAGTGAGGGTTGCGTGACCGATGAGGTTGGTACCAAATCTGCATCTGATATTGCCATGGCAGCTCCCAAAACACCTGCTGTTGCCGAGCTTGAAGCGAAGATTGCACAGCTTGAAGCGTTGGTAAAGTAAGCGGCGGTGCTCCATGTGTTGATCTAAATGTTTGATCTACAGCTGCATTTTCGAATATCACTTGCCGTGGTGGAATAACACTGGTAGGAACCAAAAACTCATTTACACTGCATGTACTCTCGTTGTAAATTGCTTTATTTTATCTCATTCAGATCGTCTGCCGTCCAAGTTGCATATTTCTCCACTCTCGACGTTCTCGTCGGATGCAGATCATAAATTACAAAAGCTTCTCACCCCCCTTCATGGATCCAACATTCACACTTTTACTTCTCTGCCATCAAGCTCCGATCTAAGCTCCTCCTTCACCCATCACAACGGAAACATCCGAAATCTCACCACCGAACTGACACATGACAAGTGCAGCTCTGAATGATCGATAATAACAACCCTAGATTAAAGTCAATAAGGAGATCGCATCGCTCATCCAAGGGGTAAATTTTCCGTGTGTATGAAGGTGAAAGGCATGTTTGATGGAGGTGAACATTAACCCCGATTCTTCTCATCATGAATTCGATAGGGGTCTGCTTCCTCTTACCCAGCGAAAAAATACTATGAAGAACTTTACAATAACTCCATGTGTTCGATCACCTGCATCGTCATCTTTGTTCGCTTTCCAATGCCAAAAAGATCGAAGCATCCGTTTCTGCCATTCCATCGCCTCCGGCTTCGTTCGTGCAACTTGAAGCCCGACGGTAGAATCCAGTGCAAGAGAAAACAGGCAACCCCAAACAAAGACAATGTTACCGCTTTCGCCGCCCCTCATCATATTGCTCAAAAAATAGCAAAGTTTGAAGAAATCGCCTGCAACCCATCCACCCACCATGACCATCTAAAATCAAGTAGTACGAGTGATTTGATGAGATGAGAAATTGAGAACGGTAAGATATACAAAATACAGTCAATAATTTGCCAACAGGCTTTTCAGTCTTCTAGAACATTACTTACAGACAATCCCTTCGTTGTTCCTTTCCTATGATTCCTGATTGCCTGAGGCATGGCCAAGCAAGACTCTAGAACTATCGACATATGTTTTAGACCATCGACCACGTGAATTCCATATAGCGGGAACCAATGATAATCGAACACCAGTTTCACAGTTATTGAGACGAGCATCAACAACTCGCAGTATTCGAGAAATGAGTGTGATTGTAATATGTTGTGTGGCGAGAGTAGTTGGTGCAAATGATCAGTCGTAGCACGATAGCACTGCTGCCAATATGGCACGATGTGCTGAGACGCGGCATTGCTTGGTGAAGTATGTCTATTATTGCAACCATGGTTTGAGCTCTCCAGAGAGGTTGCAGTATATGATCCACTCATTGGAGGGACCGTAATTGTATGAAAATGCGATGATGAATCAGAAGAATGTTGCCCCGCTATTTCGCCGTCGCACATCCGCTTCATCTGTCGTTTCAGTTGTTTGCGGCGTATGAGCATCATTGTATGAAGTAGCAAAAGCTGCATTGCGATCATGGATATTGATTGTCCCAAAAGGTCCCACTGCAGGTTTGAGCTTTCGGTGTGTGAATATGTAGCAGATGCCGCTGTAGCCGTAGTTGATACCAAGACGCCGGGCTCTACTGCCTCCGTCCGTCGCTCCTCAAATAATAAAATAACTCCATGAAAATAGAGCAATCGAAGTAAATGGGCTGAAAGCAGTAAAAGAACTGTTGCACGGCTAAGTCCAGTGTCTAATTCTTTTGGTTTTGGCTGTTTCGTCTCACCCTCAAATGAATTTGAAGGAGTTCCATACAGCGTCCAATCTAACCCCGCCGAAGATGGAGGACTAGCAATGCCTGCTTCGAGATGATTTCTTTTCCGTAAATTCAAATGATCTCCTCCTCTATCAATAGCCGCTCCAAGAGGTTCATTCGCAGCGACCGCCAATGAATCTGGTGAGAAACAAACATCATTGCTGTCTGACGATGACAGCTGTTGCATCATTGAAAAATATTGAGGCAGGTAGAACGGGAAGGGGCTGATGGCGAAGGCCGCCTGGAACAACGATTCGTAAGAGAGACGAAATTTCATACTGTGCTTGTTGCGTGGCGGATTCAATGCGGCAAATGCGGCGCGTGCTGTGGGAGGGGCACTGTGCAGAGGGCACTATGGTACTACCTCTCTAGAGAGAGAATACTGGATACTGATGAGGAAGTCGTCATGGTTCATCGTCATCGTTATCGAGCCAGGCAGGTGTGGCTGGATGGCGGCTGGCGGGCGGCAGGCTGCCTGCGGCAGGTTCATCGGCGATGAGCGATGAGCGCGCTCGCTCATTGTGATGCTGGTGGCGAAGTGACAGACAGACAGCGTCGAGGTTTGTTTGAGACTGCTGTGTGGTATGAGAGTAATGGTATGCATTGGTAGATACCATACTCTCAAGCACTCAGCATGCTACCATATCATAGTATGGTACACTTGATTTCCTTTTTATTGTTACACTATTGACTACTACTAGTTGTGGGGTCAGCATTGTAGCCATATCTAGGTCTGCTGGTGGTGTTGATACTAGTAGTTGATATTTGGTTGATCTGGTGATGCTGTTTCGGATGTGCGCTGAAGGGAGTTGCTGCAGACTGAAGATGTTTATCAGCTTTGGCCATCACATCTTTTGAACGTATGTGTTGGGCAGTGGCAGTGGTGCTGGTTAACTGCAAGAGGAGAGGGATCAATGCTGTGAGTGATGATATATTCTTGGCACCTGGCACCTACTGTTGTGTAGGAGCTAGGAGCGCAAGCAGTTCTGTTTTCTGTTTCAAGGGATGAGTTGTTGATGTATCCTCCTCCATACCATTACCATGCCAGTGGTTGTTGTAGTAGAATGATCACTGATCACCCAGTTGTCTCAGCAGATTTTGAAAGCTGAGTGGCATTTCTTTGCCACATGTTTGCTGGTGGTGTGGTAATGCTGAATTGTGAGTAGTAATGGTAATGAATGAGGCCATCAATCATCTACCAGAAGTAATTGAGGAATTGTGAGTATTTGACATTGAGTGGTGGTGCCAGGTGACATCCGCTGGTCCTTGTGCCCAATAACAATAACTTTCATATGCAAAATATGCTGCATTCTGAGTGATGGGTGTGGACTTTCTGTCAGCTGAGATGGGCACAGTGAGGCCAAGCAGTGTCTGCTGAGATGAACACTGGGAGGAGGGGGAGGAGGCAGGGGGAGGCCCAGTGTCTGCTGAGACAAGAACACCAGGAGGCGGGATGCCTAGTGTCTGCTGAGATTGAGATGAACACCAGAGGTCCAGTGTCAGCTGAAATGAACACCACCATGAACACCACCACCACTGGGAGGCCCAATATCTGTGGCTGAAATGAACGCAGCAACCAGCCACTATTTGGAGATGAAATGTTCCTCGTGGCTATTGAGGTTGCCCGGGCTCAACTTAGTGT
>JALLBK010001029.1:0-10637 GCA_036940085.1 Discostella pseudostelligera
CTCCTCACTCCGCAGCTCGCTTCGTCTAAGTAAGTAGCAGCAGGGCTGTACCGCTGCCACTCGATCTAACTTACAACATCATCAAATGAACCTCATCCTAATCAAGCCGGACGAGCGCTCGACGAGTGGTGATGGCGCCATCATCATCGACCTGTCACCCAACGATGAGCGCACTCAGCATCTCCTGAATCACTTAAATAAAAAGAACGGCGATAGTGTCTCCATTGGCTTCATTGATTCCTACGGTGGTTGGAAATGCAAGGCGATAATTCAATACTGTCCCAACAATAACGACAACAAAAACAAGAATGGGATAGGGGTACGACTTCTCCCTACCAGCAATGAACCAAGCCCATCCCTAAAACAATCACTCTCAGCATCCTTACCACAAATCACATTACTACTGGCATTACCATTCCCCGCCCGTCTCAAATATCTCTGGCCAGTCATGGCCTCATTTACATCAGTGACACGAATTATCATTGTTAAGTCAACACTGTCCAATCCAGAATTCCTCTATTCCAAAGCATTTCATCCAACGACATATGATCCATTGATTATTAAGGGTATGAGTCAAGGTGGACGAACGAGACCGATTAGTGTGGATATTTGTGTGAATGAAGAGGATGATGAGACAATTTCTAGATCATTATTGGTGCGGTTGGGATTGGTGGCGACGAATGATGGCACCTCTACCAATACTACAGCAAGGATATTCTTTGATTGTGGTGCTGACGAGAATGATGGCACTACTCCACCACCACCACCACCGGCTCGTGATTTAGTACTAGCACAATGTTGCTGTGAAAGAAGAACAATGAGCGATACTGATGATGATGCCAATTCTACTACTACAACTGCTGCTGCTGCTGCTGCTGCACCATCGGCTATACTGGCGATCGGACCCGAACGAGGCTGGACAGATAATGAAGCCAATCTCTTCGTGAACGACTGTGGCTTCAAAAGTGCGACGCTTGGTTCGAGTATATTGAGGGTGGATACGGCCGTGGTATCGGCGTTAAGTGTTGTGAGTGCTGCACTGGAGGAATGTCAGAGGATGAGTAATAATAATGTTGCTGGTGATGTCGACGACAGAATGAAACGGAAACGAAGTGATAGCATGGAACGACAGAGGAAGGAGCTGGCATAGAATGCGAAAGCGAAAACATTGTCGAATAAGTCATAGATAAACTTGGTCTTCTAGTGTTAGGTTATACGCTAATGTTCTTGTACTTTGGATTGGCCGGAGAGGCAACCATCAACATTAAGCTCTTGTTCCATATTATGTTGTTAGCGACCGAAACGTTGTCACTACCTCCTATCCGAGGTTCAAACCAACCTCAATTATTTAATCGTCGCCATCATCTACATCTACGCATTCTCCCCCACATACTTCAAAAGCAATCCATTACTTCCCAGTGCCCATCCAGCATTACCAAACTCCGGGAAGAACTTGACATTGTACAAATTTCCCGGGATATCATTGGCGCTTCCATCAAACACAAAGTTCTTACCATTGTCTTTCGAAACGAACATGGTATTTGATCCACCCACGGCCCAAACCTCATTCTCATCTCGCCAAGCCACATCGGTAATACCATATCCACCCGTCTTAATATTGGCCTCGGTAAATGGAAACTCCTCACCGGTCAAATCCACACCTGGCGAAGAAGTTAACAACTTCCCACCATTCAATGTCATCCACAATCCATTCTTTATATCACCCCGAACAAATCCCATGTTTTGGATACGACGAGGAGTGCCACGATTGTGTGGAATCCAAAAGTCCTGTCCAGGCTCCCAGGTTAAGAAGAAGTTGCCGCGGGAAGATACAGCCAGGTAGGCACCACGTGAGTCGCGTTGCTCATTCACTATACTTCCAGTAAAGTAGGAGGCGCCAGAAACACCCGATGAAGAGATGCGATTGAGTGTGGCATCAATCGTTTCCTTAACTTGAGCCTTCCAATTCCTACCGGCATTTTCAGTAGTGTAGACAGCACCACTGCTGGTAATCATTTCGGCCTTGTTGGGACCAGTGGCCAATATACCCGTGGGCTCTCCTGGTAATTTGGGTGATAGTGGGATACGTTCCCATGATTTGCCCGAATCTTTGGTATGCAATAGTAAAGTAGGTTTACCCAATACCCACCCCTCTCCATCTTGAAAACTCACCACCTGAAATCGGTAGGTGATTTCTTCTTCCGCATCGAGGTTGGAGAAGGAACGTGGTTCCCACGTGTTTCCACCATCATTGGTTTCGGAGAAGGATCCACGAGCACCGACGATGTATCCATGGGTGGGTGAGTCGAAATCAATGTCATATATGGTATCCTCGAACGGGACGGCGACCTTTTTCCATTGTTTGGCGGAGGCGGCGTTGGCTATCGAGGGGGAGGATATGCCGACGGTGGAGAGGGCGATGGAGGCAGCGGTAGTGATGGCTGATTTGGATACAAAGGAACGACGATCTTCTTCGCCTACTGATGACATGGAGAGGGTGGCGGACGCGCCTCTCCTGCTGGTGCATTGCATGTTTTGGCTGGGTGAGAACGCCAAGACGCCATAATTCGACGCTGCGAGGGCGAGGATGACTGCCGATGGGAAGAGATTCATGATGATGATAATAATAATGTTCTGCTTTTATCTTTGTCGTCTTAAGCTCGCTTCGACTCGATTAATTGATTAATCGATAATATTATCAACAGCAGCAACAACAACAACATTGATCGATGCGCGCGGTGTCGGATGGATGAATGAGTTGGTGCTTTGTGACGCAACAAACTCACAACACGTACGCAAGAATCTTTGGCGAGGATCTTATCGCTGGGAGTACACGTGACGTCTGACGTCAGAGTCATCGCTGAAGTCGCTGACATCAGAGTTCGCATTCTCTCGCTCTCCGCGCGCGCGCTCTCTCCTTCATCACCACTTACGAACTCACTCACAAAGATCACAAGGTACGATATGCGATGCTTCGACAATGATGTTCTCCTCGGCCTCAAGACAGAAATAAAACCAGCAACAACAACATCGCTACAATAAAATCATAATCAACGTTACTGATCTCATCATCATTATCATCATCCTCGATAGGGAAAAAATGTCGGACACCGCAAACAGTACCACTCTCATCGTAACATCGATTCATCCCCTGCTCGAGAAGAAGGAGTGAGTGTTTCATTCTCTGTCGTAGGATAAATATCGGGACCTCTTTTGCTATCGTGCTTCTCTCGTCCACTGACATCTTTTGTTTCGTTCACCACGTGCATGTGCCCTTCTTCCGTTCATACATAAAGATGGGATCGAGCACAAGAACTCCTTATCGCCGATCCATCCGTCTCCAAAACAATTGGTTCGTCTTATGAGGCTCTTCCACTGTTGATTGCGGTGATGAATAAGGTAATATAATTTGTCGTTGGTTGTTGATGGATGCAACTTTTCTTTCTTCTGCGCGATCTCTCTTTCGACGTTCTCATATGCAACTGTTGTAATATTTCCATGAAGCCGCCTTTGACTTTAGTCCAAAGCCTCATCGCTGCGAATCCTGGTGAGAAGATTGCTGTAATCATGTTGTGATGGTCATAAACTTTCCTCTCTATCTCTCGCTCTCGGCCATGTGTGAATCTCATACAAACTTTCCCGCCTTCCATCGACACTCGATTACCGAATGATGCACAGACGCAGTCACCACCAAGAATCCATACGGTATGCTCCCACTCCGCACTGCCATTCGCAGCAAGGCCTCCACCGAAGTCATTGATGCCCTAATCCGTGCTGCACCCGAGGTCGTAAAGCAATTCGGTGTTAGTGGAAAGACATGTTTGCATTTGGCATGTTTGTACTCGATGGACTTTGATTTGTTCCATGAATTGTTGACATTGTGGCCAGATGCCACCAAATGGAAAGATCGGGATGGTTGGTACGTCATATGTCATATCCACGTTTCTTGTTCAAACACTCTCTCGTATGGATGACAGTAACCATCCCACCGTTTATTATGTATCAGGCATCCACTCCACCTCGCCTGCCTCTGTCACTGCCCCTCGACAATCGCCTCGACCGTACTAAACGCATACCCCGAAGCCGCGGCAATAGCCGATAGTGTCGAATTGCAGTATCCCCTACACATTGCCGCATTGCATGGTGCCAATGCCACATTGTTGCAACGCCTGTACAATGCGTACCCCGAGGCTATACGGGCACGGACCATGACACATGGTTGGTTACCATTGCATTTGGCATGTCATAAGGATGCTAGTCCAGGTGCTATTCGTGTTTTGTTGGAGTATTTTCCTGAAGCGGCTAAGGTAAGTAAAATCGCCGAGTCTACGAAACAGAGCATGTCGGAACATTGCTCCTCCCCCTCACACTCTCACTCTCCTTCATCAAACTATGAAATACCTCCAAATACACAGATTGGCGGAAAATTATGCGGCTCTCTTCCATTGCATTTGGCCACTAGGAATGGATGTGATTCGGAAATTCTCAAAATGTTGTTCGAGGCCTATCCTGGAGCGCTGGACAAGAAGAATTCGATGGGGGATACGCCTTGGCAAAGTCTGGATGTGAGTAGTATATTGTGATGATGTGACTCCGATGATGATTTCACGATATCCCGGACGTTGAAGGATAACAGCAACAACACCTGCATACTTTGTCTGATTTTATTTCTTATGGTGTCACCCTCCCCTTCCCCTCTTTCAACCTTTTGTGTTTTTGTAGGCAAAAAGTCAAAGAAGCTTGTCCGCAATGTCTGACGAAATCGCATCCCATTAGGAGAAGCATTACGCGATGATTATTTCAGCTTGGCGAGAGTATACATTGTTTGGAAGATTTGAATAGTATGGGAAGAAAATTAGGGAATTTAACTTGTGTTGTTGCATTAATGGAGGTATAAAATCGTATCATGGTCGTAGATAGTTGTTGATATGTAGGTTCAATTGTCCTCGTCACGTCACCCCACCTTGCATCTTGTCATTTTTGACATGTCATGACTAGGACTCATCCTCCACCCAATAGTTGTAAAACACATTTAAACCTAAAAAAAAATGTCATGGATGATTACAAGGCTTGAACCCAAAGCTGGAAAGACGACGCTGGTGTCCGAGAGCCGTCGGCTTTGAGAAGGTGCTGGTGGACGATGAATAGGAAAAGAAAAATGGGCGAAAAGAAAAAATGGGCGCCGCAGGTGGCCCGCCAAAAATTTGAGCACAACGAGAAGAGAGAGAATTTGGATAATGGTAGACCATGGCCGACGACGGCCGACGGTCGGTACTACCAATTCCGATGACGAAAGAGTCACTAGAGTAACGGTAAGCAGTTCAGCTCTGATTCATTCCACCCTTGCCATCGTGTCGCCATTGCGCCTATCTCAACTTCTTTTTTTTGAAACTAGTAGGTAGAGCTAGAGCTCCGCCGCCACTGGCCGCCGCCGCCACCACCCACCACCAGCCGTCCATCATAAACTTGCCTGCTGCGTCGAGGGCAAAACTAGTGCTGCATATATCGTCGACAGCATCATCGCACTCCGTATTATATTTATTGATGATACAACAAGGAGAGAGCGCGAGGGGAAGAGAGGTGGATGCGACAATATTTGGAAATCGGAATATTGACAATGACCGATGCCCGATGACACCACGACATGAAAATGACAATTCAATTAAATTTTGGTCGACCATCTAAGTATTAACAACTCAACACAACAATCAATCTATCTATCAACAAGAGCCGGTGTGAGGTGAAATTATGCGTCTTTATTGCATAATATTAGTGTTTGTGCTCGGTGAATGCGACAAAAAATATCGAAACATACCCTTCACTCAACAACAAATATCTCAGCTAATATTGGTCCAATCGACACGCGACAACTTTCATTCGATAAATTTCTTCACGTAGACGAGAATGAAATCAATAATATGTACGCCGAGCGTGTTCACGATGAAATATTGATATTAATCGACGAATATTCGTTTTTGCTACCTCGTTATAAGGTGTCACTCTAAAATAGGTATAACTCAACAACTAACGATCCAATTCACACATAAATTTACTAATCGAAAGATTGTTTATTTCTAGTCCTTAGACTCATCAATCATGTCGATCGGACTTGTAGTCGTCGAGATATTCAAGTTTCGTATCTCACTTCGCGAAACACACATTCAACGGAGTTGGTAAACTTGATCATTCATATCTCAACGAATATCAGTCGTATGAACACGAACCGACAAGTTTCGTAAAGCTAAGGCGACTAAGGCGTCGACAAACAATAAATAATCTGGCATCATGATGATCATACCTTTATCGGAGGAGATAGACAGTGACGACAGAGGTGACGAAATGGCTGTATCGAAACGAAAAAAGGGGGGAGGAGGAAATGAAGGAAAATTTGGGGCGCTTTGGTTCTGACGTCATGGGGTGTCACAGTGAAGGGAAAAGTAACTATATTAGATGCTGTAAATCTATTTAATTTTAGTTCACGCGAAAGCGACTAGAAATGAATTTTACTTCACGAGAAAATGTTACCTTATTCTGTTAAGTAAATAGGAACTAAAATGTCCACCAGCGTAAATTTCGATTGTTGAATGTCGAATGTTGATTGCCGATAGATTGAAGATTACGGGCTTCCCGCCAAATCTTCTGCCTCCATGGGTCGCCTGTCGACTGGTGTCAACTGGCAACTGGAAGATCCTGAGTTCCTTTGATTTTGGCGACACACTTACTTAGTATCCTTTGAGGCTACGTGAATAGAGTGCTATATCTTTGCCAAACAAGAAAGATCATCTGTTAGGTTCAACTCAGAAGCTTTCGTCGGTTGAAAGAAAGCTTTGTGCTAAACCGAAACTTCAACCAACTAAAACTATCTTTCCAATGTGTTTGCAATGTGTTCGAGAAAGTGTTTGAAATGTGTTTGAAAAGTGTTTGCAGTGTTTGCAATGTGTCGGAAAAGTGTTTGCGTGTGTTTGTTGCCAAACACATATGCGAACACATCCGAAAAAATATTCCAACTTCCCACCACCTCCGAAGAGAACCACACCACCATGGCTGCCGCCGCCGCTGCCCGCCGCCACTGCACATCATATGGTAGGCTTCCAATTTGAGGGCATTGTCTTCTGACCACTGACCTCCACCGACCAATCAATGTCAGCTCCGGTAGGCTCTGATATTATTCTCTGATTCAGTAGACTGTGCTGATAATGACGATGATGCGATGTGTTTTCATGGCTGTAGCTCCATGGGGAATGATGCATAGGGGACAGCGGCGGCAACCGCCGCTGCTGATGCCATGGTGTGGATTTCTTTGGAGGTTGGTGGGAAGTTGGAATATGTTGGGAAGGCACAGTTGCAATGTGTCAGTGCCAAGACGAAGCATGCTGTGGATGGACTTTGGCATCGGCAATCGGCAGTTGGCAGCGACTAGAGTGATGTAGACTTTTGACTAAGATAATATTGTAAAACGTTTGATTCATTTTTATATAATTAGACACATACACAATGTAAATATGCAATTGGAATAAAGTAATCATGTTGTTATAGTTGTCATTTCTGCTACTGAACATAGGGCTTCCACCTCGCGCCATGGTCAAATCCAAATACATCAATGTTGATGCATTGAAGTGTGTTCCCGCTATATTTTCAAAAGTGAGAAACAAGAAAGATTGACGAGGGCTGAATTGGCGCCAAATGTGTTTGGCGATCTTCAAACACATGCAAACACTTTTCTGACACATTGCAAACACTTTTCAAACACATTGCGAACACATTGCAAAAGATAGTTTTAGTTGATTGAAGTTTCGGTTTAGCACAAAGCTTTCTCTCTACCAAGGAAAGCTTCTGAGTTGAACCTAACAGATGAAGATCTTTCTATAATGTACGTCACCTCAATTACATACGTCCACAAGTCGCCAAAATCAAAGAAACTCGTCAGGATCTTCCTGGAGACGGACTGCAAGACACGCAAGTTGTAGTGACATGTACATAGGGCGGTTCAGTGAGGTTTGTGTATTAGTGAGTTATGACAGTGAGTTCCATTTAAGAGGAGTGGATGGTATCTATATTCGGAGAGCATGTCATTGAGGTAATGACGCAATGATGCAACAGATGGAGTAAGGGAGGTCTTGTGGGTTTGGACCTAGGGGGACACTATGGGAACAGCATGCAGAATGACGCGGAAATAATTACAAAAATTTTGCTGAGATAGCGGTGGCTCTTATTGCTGTGGGCTAGGGATACAAACGATAACAACATAACAACAGGGATGCAGTTATTGAACAACAAGAAGAGACTTGGAGATAAACATTGTTCTAGACAATTATGAGTCTACATGGTTATTCGGCAGGTCGATATCGTTGGTCACTGGGCAGCTCCAAAGGTCACTGGCTGACTCCGGCTGCGGCTGTCTGTCCGTAGTCGGGGCAAGGGAATGTTCCTCGTGTAACCGCTTGGGCATTCTCTGATACACCCTTTCAGTGATTGTGGTGCCAGTGCACGTGGTAAGTATTGTTGGGAATCTTTGTCCCAAATGTACCATGGTCGCGCTTGTTGATGATGTTTGCTGTCAAAGTGTTTGGTGAAGTAATCAGCCAAATTTTCTTGGCCGGGGTGCCATGCTATGTTGAATTGCTTTTGTGCAACTTGATCTACGATCCAAAAGTACCTCATTTCCATTGCTCTTGACCGTTGTTTCTTAACAGTGTTATTAGCGATTCCCACTGCTGTTTCGTTGTCGCAATGTATAGGTGTGGGTGGTTGGGGATGCCCTAGTTCTTCCAGGGTTAAGCGATGGATTTTTCCATTTTGACAGTTATAGAAAAGTGCTCCTAATTCGGCTTCTGCAGCGGAAGCTACAACGTTTGGACATATTCCAGCATGGATGTGTATCGCGCCGTTTATTTTGATAGGTTTGTTGTATTCTGGGACACTTCCCATGAATGATATTCCGCCATATCGGCTCTTAGCATGTCGTTCGGAGAGGTAGGAGGCATCGGAGTGGATATTGAGGATCATATCGGAGGAATGATACCGGATTTGCGCATTTCGGTGAGAGAACATGTAATCGAGGAGGTGATGAAGTCGTGCTTCAGTTTTGACTGTGGCTGTGGCTTGTTCGGTGGCGATGCTACTGAGGGCCACTAGTATTGTCGGATCGACCGCTCGGGCATAGTATAATAGGGTTCCAATGATTTGCTGAATTCGTCGGATGTTTTGCAGTGGTAGGACTGCTGAGTCATCTGGAGCAATTGGAGTTTGCACCGCACTTCCGTATTTTTTGGATGGTGCTGGGTGCGGACTATGCTGTATGGTTTTTGGCTGTGGGTGGCCAAACTTTGAGATTAGTTTGTCGATGTATGTCGGCATAGATAACGTTACATGGCGTGCGGAGTAGTCCCATTGAAGTGTAATGCCACAATATAGTGCACCTTCCCAATCTTTCGAGAGTTCGTAGTGTTGTGACAGTGCTTGTATAAGGTGGTCAGCATGTTGTTTACCCACGTATTTGACGCCGAAATCATCGACTGTTAACGTGAACTGGATAGGTCGTTGAATGTGTTTCCACAGCCCAGGTGTGTGTGGGACTTCGTAGTATCCAAACGGGCGGAGTCGTTGTTTGAGGAGTTGATTGGCAAGTATGCCGGCTTGAGGGAGGCCGTAAATAGCTTTTCTCATTTCAACGTAGACATATCCATCCTTTGCGTGCCTGTTGAGGTCGTACTGGCGTATTGTGTGCTTAGGGAAGAGCGTGATTGGCATCTTCATGTATTCATACCGCACGAGCGGGGTACCGAGGTAGAAGTTTTTAATGTCGATACACATGAACTTTGCATTTGGGGTACTGACGACGCTGTTTAGGATGATTTTTGTGGTGATTAGGTCAGATGTCCGAGTGGTGAGTTCGTCCGGATAATTGATGAGGTTGCCTCCTGCAGTGAGCCGGACTCGATTGGGGTCCTGTTTTTGTGGGCGGTAGTCTACGACGACTCGAGCATACGTGACGGTCCTGTCGCGTGGGATGCTCTTGATGTGATCATGCGTTAGGACGAAGATAGCATTGGTACCCGGAGTTTGGGTCAAGTCGTCGCCTTGCGCAAGGTTACCGAGTTCTTTTCCAAATGCCCGTGTCCAAACAGGTGCTAATGTTGGATCTCGCATTAGCTTGTTGTATGACGTGATTGATTCGCCCGTAACAGGATGCGTGATGGGTGCGCAGAAGTGGTCGTGGACTTGGTCGTGTGATTCTATGTGCGTTATTGCCATCACGGCGTGGGCATATGTTCGTGGTTGTAACAGCGCGATGCGTGGAGACCGACGTAGGTTTGTTAGGGTGACTGGAGGCGGTGATGTGCGCAAACTTGGGTTCTCCTGGGGTGTAGTACTATTTGGTAACGTCGGAAGTCGGATTTGTGGGTGGAGCGTTCGTGGTGCATGCATGCGACGTGTGAGAGAGCCAGCTCCGTTGTGATGGGGGGTGTCTATGGTGTCACCCTTTGATGTCGATTGTTCACCCTTTGAGGGTGACCATGGTAGCATGTTCGGATCAAATATGTTCGGGTCTTCGTGATCGTGTAGGACGTTGTTGAAGAGTGTTTTTCGCGAGGCCTTGTTGTGGAGGCATCGTTTAAGTTCCGCGATTACTTCTT
>JALLBK010001030.1:0-13480 GCA_036940085.1 Discostella pseudostelligera
CCGCATCCACATCATCCTGCTGGTCGTGGTGGAGATCCGTACGCTCCACCGCATCATCCGAATCATGCTCAGCAACACCAACAACCACATCAGCGAGAAGACGGAGCCGGCGGGGGAACCAATGCATGGCCACCCAATTCCCATCCTAACCACCAAACCTATTATGATGATCGTGGACACCACCCAATCATATATCCCTATCATCATCAACAACAACATCAAGGAGTTCCACAACATCAATCACCAATGTCGAAACCAGGACCAGCATCCAAGAGACAAACACCATCGGGAGAATCATCATTGTCACCCTCCAAAAAATCCTCCAACAACAAAAAAGCAACCACCACCAACGGGGATGCTGCTCCAACAGCTTGCGGTTCATCCTCCTCCCCTGCTTTAAAGTCTAGAAAAGCCTTGCCCACGGCATGGGCACCCGCCGAGGATGAACATTTACTTGATTTGGTATTGCAAATGCAACATCCATTAAAATGGTCGGTCATTGCGGAATCATTGTCGAATATTATGGTTAGTAAGGATAGTCGCATGCCTCCAAGGACGGGAAAGCAATGTCGAGAGCGGGTAAGTAGATGACATTGCTGTTGTCATTCCGTTGAACAGTATGCTCTGTTTGGATGTTTGCCCGATCACTCACATATCCTTTCGATCATCTTTAATTTCTCTCTATCTAGTATGTAAATCATCTTAACCCACGTCTCAAAAGTACCGACTTCACCCCCCTCGAGGATGCTACCATCTGGCGACTCTACGGCACCATTGGTAGTCAATGGGCCAAAATGGCCAAGGTAATCCCCGGTCGTACCGACAATAATCTCAAGAATCGATTTCATAATCTAAAGCGTCAATTGCATCGAGAGGAGGATAGTCGTGTACGAAGTCCAACTGCGGAGGTGGCCGACATGATGAGAAGTAAAGTGTATGTGGAGAATATTCGTGAGATACCCAAGTATTTACGAACGAAGATTGAAGATATGTGGAATTATAAACGTCATATTGGGTTGGTGGCTGCTGATAGTAGTGCGGCAGTGTTGGAGCAGGAATCAAGAGAGGAGGTGGAGGTGAAGGAGGAAGAGAAGGATGGTGGTGGCGGTACTACTGGTGGTGAAGGTGGTACTAGTGCTGAATCGACACCCACCATCGAACAACAACCACGGCATCGAAAGTTTGGTCCATATGAGGCCGTCATGGAGCCAACGCAATGTGGTCGATGTGGACTCTTCCTCCCTAGTGTACAATGTGGTAATGAGATTTGTACAAAAACAAAATGGTGCAAGGTTTGTACCAAGGTATCGTTCCATTTGACGGGGCATGTATTGAGAGAGTGTGTCAACCTTCGAAAGAATACTGATAAGGAATTGGCTAGCGCATTGGAGAAGTTGATGAGTAGTCAAGCCTTGAGAGAAAAAGAGAATGGCGGGCAGCAATCGATGTAAAGAGATATTCATATATTTTTCTGTTTAATTACTACATTCCTGATCGTCGCATTGGTCATAATAATAAATTATGTAATAGCTCTTATGCGATGGATATCTTGAGTGTTATCCAAGCCTGTGTGATCTAAAGTGGGATTGTTACTTGCTTCTCCTTTCCAAATGTGCATTGAATCCGATCGATCCGTATGGGAATGGAGCTAGGAATTGACACAAGCATGTTTGCATCAATCTTCTGTTCTCCCTCTGGCACTACAAACAGCGGCAACGATCGGTTGCTCCTTTCATCGACACTGCTCATTCCACACTTGGTATTCGCTTTCTTTCGATGTTGCAGTAAGTGCGGAATGACATTTCCTTTCACACTTGCTACACTCACATGGAGGATACATCCATCTTCACCCTCCGTGTTGTGGTAGTAAGTTTCTAAACCAAATCGTACCATGGTCGCATCAATCGGCGGAAGCAGTGTTTGTTTCACCCACCGCGAACTCTCTTTGGAGATGGGTATTGATAAAAATGATCGATTCTGTTGATCATTAGTGAATATGGTTGTATTGTGCGGGTGCAGATGTAAAATCCGTCCTCGTTGTCGTTGATTACATTGTGCCCTTCCCCCACCACTGGTGATGCCAAGTAGTACTGCTTGAATACTTTTTTCAATGCATGTCATGAATGAATCTACCGATGGAGTAGGGAGATATATTGGCCGAGCGAGTGATATGTGTAGTGTTGTATTGATTATTGTTTCATCCGTAGGTGAAGAAGGAAGATTTAAAGTCGATCTAATAGAATACATCGGAATGTGTGGGACAACGACATGTGCGGGTGATGTCTTCTCCTGTGGATCGTCATCGTCGATGGTTGAATTGTTACTTTCGTCGTAGCTTTTATTTCTAGATTCATGAAGTAACATTTCCCAATAAAGAATGAGCTTTCGTGCCGTTGGAAGGAACCTTCTAGATTGCAGTAGAATGTCATCATTGTCTTCTCCACTGCTACTTCCACCATCATTATCGTTGCTGTCATCACTGCAACTGGCATCACTACTCCTTGAGAATTCTTGGTCATTATCCGCACGATACTCATTTATCGATACTTTATTTCCCTTTACAACTCCATTCATAATATTGCTTGCATCGTCGTCATCAATTCTTCTTCGTTCCGGCCTACAGTCTAGTTGCTCCAGTGGTGGAAATGGCAAGTGAAGATGCCCCACCCATCGACCCTCCCAGTGGGGATGATTCCGCTCAAATTTAGGCGTGAAGGTTTTGTCGTCATTTGGATTGTGTGGACTATTACTTTGTCTTCGTCTCTTCTTCTCGTTTGGACGAAGAGTCTCCTCGTGATCCGCCGACGCCAACAATACAGCACCCATCTTGTCAGCATCCCTGCAGCTACCCGCGCGTGAACTGTTGCTGCAAGATGACGACGACGGCTGTTGCTGATCATTCCCAAGCAGTGAACGACATGATGACTTGTCGGACGATGAGGACACGTAGCCGGCAAGTAACTCCATTATTCGCTGTTCAAGCGGCGGCTAGCTGGCGGCGGCCATGGGTCATGGTCTATGGATGGAGTGTGGATGTGGAGTCGTATGTAGACGTCCGTCACTGTGCCCTTAGAAATCAGTACCAGAGGCCTCGCATTTGTTCATCACTTAGGAATCAGTATTTTGTCCCTCCACGAGGAGAAGAGAGGAGAAGCAACCGGAGAGCGGAGAGAAGATAGGTAGAGTATTCAATATCTATTCAATGCAATTCAATGGATTTACGAATAGTTGAAAGTCCCTCAGTTCTTCTTGTTTAGATTTGCATGGTTGATCCTGTCTTAATAGTTGATGAGCATTATGCTCACTTGACTACTACTCCAAAACATTTGAACGACAAATTATTCTTCCTAATCATTCCTCAACCTTTCCAAAAAGCTCGTGGGGTACAATATATCAACGGATGCTTTCCTATCCTAATGGTGCTCATTGCTCCCCGATTCATTCAAAAATGAACGTCGCATGAGCTTAATTATATCGAACTCATTCCATCCCTGCCACCATATCCATCTAGAAGAATGTCATCCTCCCTTAATCATACTGCACCTTCGGTGCCGCCAACAATACCAACACCCTCTCAAATTCGCACTTACGTGACATAATTGTAGTAATCTCCTTCACATTCATCTGACTTACATCCTCATCATCAATTTCAATTATCCGATCCCCCGGCGAGACTTGCTCTGCAAGGACGCTTGAGGTACGCACACCCGACACGACAGTACCATGCGAATCGGTACGGTTGGCAAGGATGATACCCAGCTTGCCCGGAGGAGCAATGACCGTGACCTTTGAACGCAGTGTGCGCATGGCCGCTCGTCGGGCGGAGGCGGAGATGTGCTCTCGGCTGTTGCCACTGCCGGTTCCTCCAACTCCACCACCCCGTGAGGATGATGACGATGTCTTTCCATGTCGGACGGAAAAATCGTGAGAGGTTACCGTCATACCACAATCATCACGACGCTTATTCAACTCAGTCTTGGAGATGACCGATGCCGATATTCCAGATGCAGCCGCAGATCCAATGCTACTACCTCCTCCTCCAGGACCAACACCACTACTGGCAATACTACCTCCGTTGCGTGACTTTCCCACCATGCTCAACTGCGCTTCCAATCTCAACAAATCATTGGCCACACTACGACTTTGTTCACTCATTTGTGAGACCATACTCTTGGTCGTCTGATAACTTCGATAACTATTCCGGCTCCGTTGAGAGGTACGACTGTCGACACTCACGCCATCGTCGTTGCGTAAAGTGCGAGATGAACGATGACGACGGGTTCCTCCACCTCCTCCTCCGCCAGCAGCATTGTCACCACTGCGCGACTTTCTCGATCGATGAGATCGTGCCGAACGATGACTCTTCCCTCCCAAGGTATTATGTGATTTTCCCGACTTGTTCGATCGTCCCCCGAGAGATTCGAGATCGGCCGCCACCGACCTTGGGCCGAGTGTTCCCGCTACCTCATCGAAAAGCCAATTATCCTTGTTATTGTTTGCGGCAGATGCAGCCGCCGCCGCCGCCGATGATCCCCCGGCAGCCAGCATATCAATCATCTTACTTTCTTGATTCATCATATTCTCTCTCCGAATGCGTTCCTTGGCCTCACGTATAGCAAAGGCGCTACTCACACCGGCACCACTAATGGAGGAATGTGATTGGGAATGATGAGAGGCAACGGACGAATGGGACCGTGGTGCAGAGGCAGTATTGGCCCCACCCCCTCCTACTGCCTCGACCCCTCCAAGTCCTTGACGTTTATTCACATGCAGCTCGAGGTTGTCAATGACACGCGACATGGAGGATGTACGGCTTGCAGATACAGCAGCATTGGTGCGATTACGAATCTGAGACGCATTGAGTGCAGGCGCCGAGTTGATGGATCCACTGGAACGAGATAAGAAGCTGGAAGTATTATTCGTTGTAGTATTGCTTTCACCAATGGAACGAGGTCCCGTCTTTCGTCGACTTGCTCCTCGCGAATCTTCCACCAATGCTGCCGAGGATAAAGGAGAGATACTGTTAAAAGGCGCTGCCGACACCGACTTCGACGAGGAGCTTTTCCCAAATTCGGAAACGTTATTGAATTGGGGCGATGGATCGAATGGTTCAAAGTCGGCAAAGTTTTCGAAGAGGACCTTGTGTTGCTGCGGCTGACTACCTCCGTTCTGTAGTTGGATAGAGTTGTTGTGATTACTGCTGATGTTGTCGACATTGCCATTCATACCCATACCACCACCCCCGGCAGTAGCATTCATCGATGACGACGACGACATCATAGGACCAGCACCCTGAAAAGTAAACGAATACTTCTTGGTAGGACTGGGAGTCCACGCTCGGATATCCTCTTGAGTTTCATGTGCCATGGGAAGAATGTTGAGGTCCGTCATCGTTCTACCAGAACCGCCACCGCGCTTGTTGATGCTGCTGATGTTGTGGTGGTCAGCACCCGCAGTATTCGAGGTATAATGATGATGATTATTATTCCATGGATCCTTATCTTCCACCAACGCGGGGAACAGGTCGTTATCGTCCTCGATTTCACCAGCGTGGTGATTGTAGCCAAAGGGACTACGATCCAATGGAGATGGAGATGAGGATGAGATGACTTTTTCCTTCCCACCGCCACCAGTGCCTCCAGCACCAATGTTATTATTCAACAACATGGAATTATTCTCCTTCCTACTCAATCGAATATATTCATCCTCTTCATCATCCGGACTTAGACACATATTCATATTATCATCCGGCGAGGAGTGGGCAATACGTGTCCCCCGAAGACTACTCTCGTCAGGACTGCTGCTGTTATTGCTACTGCTTGGAGAACGGTAGGATGGCGGTGTGTTGAGATTGTTGTTCATGCTTCCTACTCCGCTACTACCACCCACAGAGCCAGCAGCACGTGCCCCCGCCCCCACCAAAAGTAGTCGATTGGGCGTCAATGGTGGCTTATTCCCGCTCATGGGTGAAATGATCGGTGCCACATTACTGGTGGATATGTTGTTGTTGCTACGATGCTGCTGATGATGCAATAATGAATGTCCACCCCCACCAGTACCGCCACTCAAAGCACTGCTCCCTGGACTATTCAATGGAATATCATCTCCATTCAAATGACTTTCACTATCTCCACCCGTAGTACTGCTTGCACCACTGGCCGCACTGGCGGTTGGGCTAATAAGGGTACCATTCCCCCCATCCCTGCCACTGCCACTACCAGTCTTTTCTTCCATAATCATGGACAAGGCTGGTTTGACATCGTACATGTCATCACTGTAAAAATTAGTGGTTGATTCATAGGTGGTGATGGATGGATGAGAATTGTTATTGTTGTTGTAGTATCCCGACGAATAGGGTAGATGGTGATGATGGCTACCAGTAGTGTGATTCTCCTTGTGCTCCTCAGGAGTTACGTTGCTCTCCCAGCTATGAGGTTGAGGTGCCAATGACGACGAAGATGAAAACGATGAGGCCGAGGGGGGATCGGGAGGGTGATATGCCGCATTTGATGATGATGATGTTGCAGCTTGTGTCATTCCTCCCCCGCCATTCATGCTGCCTGATGCCTCATTGCTCGTAGTGGTGGTTGGGAAGTGAGCCAATCGATCCTTCTTCATTTGTTTCTTGAGTTGACGTTTCGACAATTTCTTTTTTGGCTGTTGTTGTTGTTGTTGTTGTTTGCCATGATGATGATGTTGCTGTGAAGAGACCGATGTTGATGAGGTGGACAGTATCCCCGCTGCGGCTGGATCTTTGGCACGAGATGATAAAGTTGCCGATGATGACTTTTTGCGTCGAAAGAGATTGCTTAGAAAGTTCGCCATGATGATGATGATGATGATGATTGAAGTCCGTCGCCAGTAGTATTTATCTCGATATCGATATTGGAATATTATTTGTCGAAGCTCTTTCAACTGAAACACTCAAGAGATGATGCCACTACTAAATCTATTCCAATTGCCAAGGCTACCGCTGCTGCTGTTGCTGCCCAAATTGAATGCGATTGACGGTGGATATATTATTTATTGCGCCTCTGCGATGAATGACGATGATGTCAATCGGTATCGTAGAGCAGATAGCTTCGTGTAGGAGTGTTCGCTTGCCTCCAGAGAGTTAGTGATGCACCGTCATCGGCCGTCGGACGTCGGTGTTCCGACGAAGTTCATGGTCGGGTGTGTTCGTAGTGTGTTTTTCTCTCTTGTTGACGATGCTTCCTCGAGAGTTGCTCTTTTGGCGGGGGTGCTCGACAGGAAGGCCGTTGCCCAACCTTCACTTCGTCGCGATACGTATTCACTACAGTAGTATCGTAGGCAATATCGCCAAATCCAACTTTCGAGCTTGCACCTCGCTACCACGATACGATAAGAAGGGAGGGAACGCGCGGAGAGAACATTCTCGATTTTGCTGCACCATCCTTCCAAATCGGAATTGGTACAAGGCGATAACGACCATTAGATTTTCGAGAAACACAGACGGTCTTGCTTGCTTTTCTTGGTTACTTCTTGAGCTTGTTGCTCCCTCCTTTGGGAGAAAATGTACGACGGTATCGTAGGTCCTCGGCTGGGGACAACAAAATGACCAGAAGAGGTACATGACGTCATCAAAGATGCGCATCTTCAACTGAAAGGAGCTTTTGGCCATTCATTTGATTTCTCTCTCCAGCAAGGTTCCCAAAGCTTTCTTTCTCGTGGAGGGCCATGTGATTTGGAAATGACTTCTCTCCTTATGTCGGTGATTCACGGATTCGGGTTGGGAAGACGGAATCATTTGTCCGATCATCTATCCAGAGAAAGCAATAAAGTTGATTACCAAAATGAGAAAGGCGTCTGTCCGATGCCTTCTAATAAAAATAGCTGCTAATTTTGATTACATCGTACAAATAAGTCTGTATAATTCTGAATATTTCTTATGATTTGACTGACAGACTATTTGCCAAATTTCAGTAATGCTGTCCTGGAAAGCTATCTGGAGCAAGAAGTGAGGAGAAGCTGGGAGAAGGGACGAGAGAAGACAAAAGCACAACACTCGAACCTCAAATCGCACAAGGCACCATGACCAGAGCTGAGCAGTACCAGTAGTACTACCAGTACCACCAGCTACCAGCCGACGAGAATACCGAGCCATAGCAAGCATCTAGGTAGAGAGGCAGCAGTGACGGCAGCATTCATCATGGGAAAGTCGCGAGCATCGTCGCACAAGCCAACCACCGGCGTCGCAAAGGTGCATAATAATATTATGGATATGGATACTGCTGGCAATCATCACGACGGCAATAATGTCGGTGATGCATCATCTTGTGCATCACCATCAGCATGGGATTGCCACACGTGCACATTTCTCAACAAAGATGCCCATCGTAGCACTTGCTCCTTCTGCGGTGCAGCGAGAGATGGTGGGGGCGGTGGCGGCACCATCAGCATGTCAGAGAATGAAGACAATGGCGTAGAAGTAATGTCACATGGATCCAAGCATTCCAATGATAATGCCAACAACAAAAACTCCATTCTTCGTCGGTGTTCTGCTAATAATTCAGAGTCACAGCAATCAGCATCTACATCCGAACGAGAGAGGGGTGCAGCAGATAAATTATTGCGACAACAGAAACAACATCGTCGTCCATCCCGTAGTAGCAGTCGTAGTAGATTGCAGCCACCCTCGCCCAAGAACAACAACAGCAAACCATCTTCTTACCGTGTCAAAGGTAGAGGGCGAGCTGATAGCAACAACAACAACAACAACGGAACTGATGATGATGGCACCAGCAGCAGCGGCAATCTCATCAACACCAGTGACGTCGACAGCATCCGATTAATCGATAGTGTCAGCAAGGCCAGTGTCTCCAGCAGTCGAAATGGTGGCACTGCTACTTCTCGCCGAACAGGCAGACGTGGCACTGTCCCGACTGATGATTCATTAACATTGCAATCCAAATCCAGTTATTCACGACATTATTATCAAGATGAAACATCCTTTCGACGACGACGAAGATCTCATGATGGAAGCACACATGAACGTTCCAAATCAGAACAGAATGTTGATCAGGAGGAACGAGATATTGGGAGTAATAAAATCTGGGCTAGTGAAGAAGGAGTCAAAGAAGGGAAGAAGCAACTAGCAGTATCCTCATCGACAAAGACCAAATCAGAAGGAGCAGAGGATGACAATTCCAAGTCTTCCTCGTCCTCCACCTCGTCTTCCTCCGGCTCCGGTTCCATCACTAAAAGCGGCATAAATACAGCCAAAACACTGTGTATCCCCGAAGGCAATGTTACCATTGTCTACACTGACGTTCAGGGGTCGACATCGCTATGGGAAGCGGATCCGTACTCGATGAAGAAAGCTACGGATATTCATGATTCCATTATTCGACGGTGCTATTCTGAACATGGTGGTATGTATCATGCTCGCGATACACACATCCTTTCTACTCTATTCATCTTGCTCGTCTATTCTATCACACTAACATCCCACCTGTTTTGATCTCTTGCTTTGGGTTGCATACAGGCTATGAAATCTCTACCGAGGGTGATTCCTTCAATTTAGCATTCCAACATCCCGCCGATGCCATTGGATTTGCATTACGTGCTCAACTATTATTGTATCGTGCTCGATGGCCCATGGCATTATTATCTCGACTCGAAATGTGTGAGAATGACAAATTGAAATTTCGTGGCTTTCGTGTCCGTATGGGGATGCATCATGGTCCAACTACCTCACGGATGCATAAAACTACGGGGAGGACGATCTATCAAGGTGAGGCGGTGAATATTGCCAAGGCAATTGAGAAAATGTGTCATGGTGGACAGATATTGACGACGGTCGAGACTTGGAGATCATTGAGTGGCATGGCCGAGAAGTTTCTGGGTTGTCCTCAAGTATTGGATTGTGGGGAGCATGTCTTGTTTGATCCGAAGAAGAATGTGATTATGAATATTAACAGCAACAACGGTAGCGGAGGTACTGCGTCAACTTCAAAGCGACACAGCAAGTCGAAACAACGCATCATCTCCAAACGCATAGTGCAACTAGTACCCAACAGTCTATCCTACGATTTCTTCGCGGCACGGAGTTGGCAGGAGGAAAATCAACCACCAGTACGAGTGTGCGGTCGGGTCTTCCCACCATTATTATCTCATGGACAATTATCTACCTCCTTCTTCAATGCACCCTACGTCGGCAATCGCGTGGCCATGGTATTTGTCTACACCCACAAAATGGACAAGGTTACCGATCGGGAACGTAAGAAAAATTACAAACTATTGGCCAAATATGTCCGATCTCATTTGATGCGATTGTATCCTCCGGGATATGAATGTCAGGAACAAAAGGGTAGTTGGATGTTAGCCTTCGATAGGATTGAGAATGGAATTAAGTTTGGATTGGATTTGAAGGAGGATGTTATTAAGAATTCGAAGCTGTATGGCAATGTCGATAAGGAAACTATATTTCGGATTGGGATAGTTTGGGGTGCGTTTTTGAGTATGGGGCCGCATACGGTGTCCGGACATGCCGATTACTTTGGTCCGATTGGTGAGAAGATTCCAACAATCGTAGTTGTTGCTGATTNCCCATGGGAGATGGCGATGAGCCTCCCGATCCAGGTCCGTCAGTGGAAGTGAATGTTCTGGGTGTCAAGAAACTGAAGGGTATCTCTGTTGAAATTGCGATCTTTGGCTGTCGAAAGAGATGATTAATCCGGTGCCAGTGTTGATATTGGGAAACAACATGTCAGACTTTGGATTCGGTTGTGGCCTGAAAACTTTGGCATTGTTGTCGGTTGAAATGCAATTGAAAGTGGAGCATGGGCTCTGCAGTTGATAGTTTGATGAGTCGGAGAGCCACCTAGAGGTTACAGACAGATGCTAGGTACACAGAACTTTTGGAGATTCTAGTGAGAGCAACAAGAGAGCAATGTTGATAATGACGATGAGTCACTGACGAATCCGGCCGCTGCAAAGTATGAATCTAACCATTTGAATAGTAAACGAAACAATTCTCTTTGCAATAGCATACAGCATCAACCCTTACCACATCGATGCGGAAGTCTTTGAATTACCTAGGATATGGAATCCTGGAAAGGTTGAGGAATTATTGGGAAGAATATATTGTAAGTTGTAGTTGTTCAAATGTTTTAGTATAAGCTACGGAGTAGTAGATGGTCTGACAAATCTAATACAAGAACTGAGGGTATTTCAAGGGGAACGGAGCAACCATCACACTGAACATCTCTCCGCTGGGCTCATCCTTCGAGCCAGGAACGCATTAAAAATATCCCTCAATAGAACCTTGACCATCCGCTCGTGCGCTGATTTGGAATGCAAACGTTCCATCACAAGCTTCCAACAATTCCAACTTGTGAATATTATTATCCCCGTTTATATCATTCACTTGATGCATGAAATTCTTGTACCCGCCCTCATGCAATAGAGGATAGTATTTTCTATTCGTCAACCCCTCTCCGCGAAATTCTTTCTCGATTAATGGCTCGTCTGAAGTGAATATAGATCTCTTCCAATATCTAGACATGACCTGACATGTGTCGAAGCCACGTTGATTGGGAGACATGTAATCTTCTCCATCGCCTGGTGTCAATATGCGCATACGAATGGAACAAATGAATCTGCTGTACTCTTCAGCAAGTACTGCAGATGCAATAACTCCACTCCACGTGTCACAGCTCGGCTGCAATGAACCGTGTCCGCGGCAGAAGGGAACTTCAAGAGAGCATGAGATCTGCTGGTAGGGAGCCAACCGACTGAGTAATGATCTTGATTAAGACGATCGGCATGCTCCTCGAACCATCGCAAGAGTGAATCCTTTCCCTCACTGGTTTTTTTTGGATGCTCTACTATCCGTCCAGACTCCTCCCTTCTCCGGAACCTTCCTCCCGCGCACGGTGTGGCTAAGTATACACCTGATTGGGAGTAAGAAGCCAATTGACCCGTTTCAGTATCTAAAAGTATTTGTTTCCTTTTCTTTGTAGCAATGACGATGTATCCCGATCTTAAATCAGGTCTTAAATCAGGCATATAAGACCACCAAGAAGCATCGACGAAATTGGCCGCCTGAAACGCACCGAATAATCCTTCAATTACGCGAATGCTCCGGAAGGGGTAGGGATTGCGTTCCTGTCCACTGTAAAAAGAATAGACTGCTCTTAACGCATCTAGACTGCCACGTGCATTGTCGAAACCTTCGTCAACAAAGTTGATTACCTGTCCTCGCATAAGAGTAGATTTGATCGCCTCACCCACTGACCCAGATCTTTCAGCATCATTGCACTAGATTTCAATCTTTCGCCACATCAAGCCAGCGCGAACAAAGTATGGCCCATTGACTTGTACCCTGTTATTGGCCAAGCAATCAAAGATGGATGAATATACTTGATGCTTTGAACATATTGCTGGTGGATAGGACTGCAGACCTAGTGTTCCCAGGTTGGTAGGGCGGCATATGAAACGATTGGCACATCCAACTGCGCTCTTCCTCGTTGGTGCCATCTTCAAATTGAAACTCTCTCACCAAGGCGAGCTTCCATAAGTTATCACTCAGCACGTCGTTGTTTGAAGATGGAGTGATGGCAATGCCATCATTCGATAGATTGGAAGCATCATCACCACCAACTAGAGGCCGACAAGTGGGGCAGCAGAACTGCGGCACATCATTAGCACCGCTGCCATGCACTAAACAGTAGCAGGTACGGGATGCAAGACGGAAGTTCAGCCAATCACTGCTAGTGATACATGGCAAGATGAACGCGGTGACGATGTGCCGTGGCAATGCATCCAATGATGGTGGTGATGGTGCATCAGCAGGGTGGTGGACGCTGCCCTCATTCTCATGGCTCATGTTGTGGTTGATGCAGCGCAAGAAGCTAAGGCGACGGAAGCAGTAGTTGTAGTAGCAGCGGTTTGAGCTGGTTAAAAGTTCGATTGGCGTAGCTCCAATTCCCAACCGACAATGAAAAATAATGAGCTTCCTTTTGCCAGAGCCTGGTACCATAGCCAAACAGTAAGAAAAAGCAATTTGCCGCTTGCCGACGCGCAAGCTCGTCGTGAAAGACCAAAGTGCCATCATGCTGATTCATGATCATGATTCGCTAGCAATCATTCTGGCAAAAGAAACGAGCCGAACTCCTACTGAATATGAAGACTACCCCGCGCATGATCTGCCTCGTGGGCGAGAAAGAGCTCCATCAAAATATGATTGTTACGTCGAGGCATAGGCGTCGGTGGCTGCTGCCTGCAATCATCAACTGCAATCATCAACTCATGCAGAAAGCCGAGCCAGCCCGAGCCCTACTAGCTATGCAAGATTATTGGCACTACTAGAGTGATATTATGAGGCGGATAAATAGGTAATGCGGTGGCGATGTGCCGCCGATGATGGTGATTGCGGCGGCAGCGGCAGGCGGCATCGTCATGGTCGTCGTAGGTCGTCGTCATGCGTCATGGGTTGAATGAGAGAAGGAGAATGGAA